>VMRN01000026.1:4183194-4251070 GCA_010277015.1 Poeciliopsis turrubarensis | reverse complement strand
TATTATTATTATTATTATTATTATTATTATTATTATTATTATTATTATTATTATTATAATAACTTCATTGGGACTGGAGTGTGATTTGGCAGTTTAATGTCACTTTATCGCCATCTAGTGGTCAATATGGTACACTGCTGCTTCAGGTTTTAAATCTCGGTGCTTCATAATTTTGCTGAAAAACACTTAGTGACATATGGGATGACTTTCCTCAAAAAACACTTTATATAACAAATTACAGCAGCACTTTATTACCCACGTGATGGGTCAATTTTTTTTTAAATGGCCTACTCAAAGTCTGGACTTAAATCAGTCAGAGACACTATCATAAACAGGTCAATTATACTCCGAAAACCTCTCAGATATGGCTGAATTAAAACAATTTGGCAAACAACAGTCGGAGAAAACTCCTCCACAGTGATGTAAAAGACTTACTGCTAGTTATTGCATTTATGATATCCATAGAAAACAAGGTATTAACTTTTTATATATAGAGCCATGTTGCTTTGGATAAGTTTTTCATTTAAATATCAAAATCATAATCTGAAAACTGCTTTTTGTATTTAGTATGTAATCACAATCTGGATTAGACAGTTTTAGCTAATCTCCCTCATTTATATAACTATCTGGAAACATGAATATCAAAACTACTTATTCTATACTCTCTTCTGACGTCACTCAGATATGAACCCTGTCGGTAACACACGTGTATGTGGTAGCGTGGCCGAGCGGTCTAAGGCGCTGGATTAAGGCTCCAGTCTCTTCGGGGGCGTGGGTTCGAATCCCACCGCTGCCAGGAACCTTTTTTCCCTTATAACTATTTTAAGTCTGATATTTCATGTTGTCGACTCTGACTCCGTGAAAGTGGACAAAAGTGACTGTTATTTTAGCAACTTAGCACTTTCTATGCTTTGTAATGCAAGATCATGTTCGAGGTAAAGACGATATTACAGTTGTTCCACGTTTCTACTAGAAGATGTCACAGGTTTCCCTTTACTACTTTATCAGGAGTATCAGGAGTACTCATACTCATGTTTCTATTCAACAGACATTAGCTCTTAAATTACTTCACACAGTTACACTAGAATGTGTCTGTTTCTTAAAGGGATCGCCTCCTTCAGTTGAATAAAATGCACATTTATCTTAATAACGGTATTAAGTGATAAAAGCCATACATTTACATGTTACAAAAGTGTACATTTACATAAATTTAAAATATAAGTTTGCTTAAAGGCAGAATGCGGGGCTTTGGATGCGTTTAGCGTTTAGTTAGGACTGGGGAGTGTGAGAATTCCGATGCGATGAGGAACAAGTGAATGCAGCACGGCACCAAGAGGAGGAACTAAAGAAAGAAAGAAAGCGTAGAAGGGGGGGTAGAGGAAGGAGCCCTAATGAATTCAACGTCGCTGTGTTGGCGCGAATGCGACCGCTTACATAGCAATTAAAAGATCCTCATTGCGATTTTGGTCAGATTTTGTAACTGGCCGCCGCTTTTCTTTCGCCTCCAACGGTCGGCGACGTGTGCAGCTAGCTTCGTTAGCACCTTATTTATCATTGTCACATTAATCTGCTCCCCCCTTTTTTCTTTCCTCCGGTCGGAGTCACGGTCCTAATAATAACTGAGCGGCACCGGGACAATAGAGGAGCGTTTCCCTGGAAGAAAACGATAAGTCACAGCTATAGAGGGAAGAAAATGGGGGTGAGTTGTGTTTTTGTTGTTTAATGTTGCCTTGAAATGTGAGTGATGGTGAGAGGATGAAAGGAGGAGATGATGGTGATGGAGGTGGATGGATGTAGCTAAAGGTGTTTGGCCTCATCCAGACAGCTTAGTTAGCATTGGAGTGTTAGCTCATACATACTTTGCCTAGTTCCCCCTGTTATTAACACGTCATTTCCCGTCACATTTCTGACATTTACGTGCTAGTCTGTTGTGATGTTATTAGCAGGCTGTGTTAGCCACAAAGGCCCGAGTGTGTTGCCTTCACCCACCTGCTAATAATAAAAAAAAAATGTCAGGCTTTCTGGGAGTTTTTCGCCTCTTTCCTAACAGACACAATCTGAACGTGTTCAGTCAAACTTCTGGTTGTTCGCCCACTTTCCCCCTGCAGTCGTAATAAACCCATCCACGTGTTTTCTCAGTCTGTGCTTGGTACACAGTTAATGCTCCCTGAGCTAAAGTTGGCAACTCGGCGTGCATTCCAGTTCTTGATTGTTCCTGGGTCTGTTCAGGCCTGCAGTGGAGCACTTTTCTTGCTAAATTCCTGCTTGTTTGTTGGTGGAACGCGAACGCATCACTTCGAAAATGTAAACACACCACGACAAACTTTATTAACACGCAGAAATCAGATCAGGGTTTGACGTTCTTGCTGGTTGCACGAGTTGTTGCACCAGCAGGACATGATGATATGGATGATATGCACGTTTGAAGGCTTCATGGAAAGTGTGACATTTAATTTAAAGTGTTTTCCACAGAATAAGAATGAAAAGTATGTATTTTTTTGCCTTCAATTCCCATTTCATTCTCCAGTAATGTCCAATCAATATATCCATCCATCAAGATGTCTATATATCTGTCAAACTGTCCTGTCCCTAAGCTTATGCAATAAGCAATAAATCAATTAACCACGTGATAAATTAGAATAAAATCAATAGTTTCCATTAGCATGATTTGGTTTTTCCTTTTTTCTCTCTTTCCACCAAAAACTAAATATTTGGTGTTTTAGTCTCAACTTGCCCCCTTTTTTTTCAGGACAGTTTCATTTACATAGACTCTTTTTATTTGTTGTTTCTGTTGTTTTGTTTATTTTTTGGGGATATTTAAAATGTCTTCTTGTTCCAGAGTTAAATATTCTTTAGCATTTAAAGTGTAATGATCTTTGAAAACGTGTCCTTCCATCATTGTGCCATTTTAAAAATAGTCTCAAAACAAGTACGTGTTATTTATCGCAATAACTTCAGGGATAGCTTATCATCTCGCAAAATTTATTATCATCACAGGCCAAGCTGTTCACTTCCCTCAATCATCTATTTGTTTTGTCCACTTTTTTTTTTTCCCTTTGGCTATTTATAAAATTGTACATGAATCATCTCTTTTTCTGTGAATCCGTCCTTCCCTCCATCTGTTAGTTCCTATATCCATCTATCCAATTGTCCTTTTGTCCGTCCACCTAGCTGTTTTTCTTTCTCTCCATCAAGCTGTTTGGAGTAGAAATATCTTTCATTGTCCCACAATAATGTTCGCATAATTTGATTTCAAGTGCAACAATTTCATTTGATCTGCAAGACTGATCATATTTCTTGTTGTAATCATCTGGGTTGTTCATGTTTTTAGATTCTTTTGGTTTATTTATTTTTGTATTTGTAAAAATAAATGTCACTCTTACTTTATTGTGCACGAAGCAGCAAAACGAGCTATTTATATTTATCACATTCCTGCAGAATAATTGCATCAAATGTTCATCATGTGCTTAATTCAATTGTTCAGCCCGACTCTCAGCAGTGAGGACTTTTATATCTGGTCAAAACAAAGTTGACATTCAAGCTTTTAAACTCTGCAATACACATTTAAAAAACTTTACCATGTTTTTTGGTCAATTCATATATTTTATGCTGAATGTAAACACATTTTGTAATAATATTTCCTCCTCATTCGCTTCAATTATTTCAAACTAAGACTGTTAGAATATCTGTCACACCAAAAGTGATGGACATTGAAGAAACTTTTGTTACATGAGATGCATTTATTTCCTTCTGCCATTAATATATATATGCATTTAAAAAAAATAAAATTACAATTAGTGTCATTTAAAAACATCCATACTAATCTTCAGGTTACGGCAAACTTCATTGCATTTTAACTGGGTTTCATATGATGCACCAGAACAGTTTAGCAATACTGTGAAGTGTAAGATCAAACATCTTGACAGGTATGGATTCTTATTGAATTATTTTCCACGTTTGGATAAATATGAGAAAAAAAGAATGAAACATGTTTACATTTCTAGTTTTTACTCACTGCAGAACCATAAAACATTGTGATAAAGCTTTAGTCCATCTCACTTACCTGTGCCCTGGATGCACAGTTCTCTCTGCCACACATGGCAGTGGCAGCATCATGCTGTGGAGACAAGAAAGCTGATCGAATGTAAGATGTACCCAAATGTGACACAAAGGAGGAGGAAAACCTGCTGGAGGCTGCAAAAGGCTTGAGACTGGTGGAGGTTCACCTTTCAGCCAGAAAACCAAACGCTGTAATAGTTTAGATCAAAGTTTGTCAATTAAAATGTGATGAAATCATCTAATAATAGTTTTATGCCATGTTATGCTTGGTCTCATTCTGGAGAAAAAGTTTTTACTTTTCCTCCGCTTATCTTCGCTCCATGAAGTCATGAAGTCTGCCCTCATTTCCTCCTTATTTTCTACATTTTCAGAGGAAATCCAACAAAGCGAAGGAGAAGAAAGCCCGGCGTCTGGAGGAGAGGGCAGCGATGGACGCTGTGTGTGCAAAGGTGGACGCAGCTAATAAGGTATTTACTCAAATGAACGTATGAATGGCACGTGATGCTAAAAGGATATCGATAATCAACACTCCTCATGCCTCGTTGTGCATAATTAAATCCACCAGTTGTGTTTGAATTTGAACAATCTGGTGAAGATTGTTCACAATCATCATCCACCGGCTGAACAGCAGCTGCTCCTACCAAACTTTCAACAAACATTTCTGGCTGTATTCCTGCTATGGCGTTAAGCAAATAAATAAACGGCAGAATCGTCTAACTCTCCTATCTCGACCCTTGTGATTATTGCTGAAACGATTAATGGTGATGAATCGATCATTGAAATAATCTGCAGCTGTTTTCGTAATTGATTAATTAACTGGACTATACAGACCCTAAAAAAGGCCAATTACTGAAAATAAACCCACTCAGATCAGTAATTAAACCAAAACTCTACAGAAACTATAAAAGTTTTGCATATAAAATGAAAAAAAATGTGTTTTTTTTAATCTGTAAACACATTTACAAGCCAAAAGTCCTCCTAGTTTTAGCTTCATCTTATTCAAATTCTGTAGAAAATATACTTAAAAAATCTCCTGTTAAGCACATTTTGTTGCCAATTATTAATTGGTTGATTAAAAAAAATAATCATTTCCATTGTATCAATGTTAAATTAAGCAGAAATAGAAAATCTTTTCATTTTTAAGCTATAAATTCATTCTTTGCTGCAAATGATCTAGAAATCCTGTCAGACAATAACATGTTTGTTTTCTGATTTAAAAAAGGAATTTAATTATTTGTTTATTAGTATTTTCAAATGGATGTTTAACAGTGTGATTAAACTAGTCAATTACTAAAATAATAGCTGGTATCAGTCCTTTCTCGATCGTTGGCGCATCGAAATGAGTAGTGAAAAAAGTTTGGCTTTGATGCTTAATGATGAAATAAATGATTGTTTCCTCCTTTCAGCTCGACGATCCTCTGGCTGCTTTCCCAGCCTTCAAAAAGTACGACAGAAATGGGTACGCATCAGTTTCTGCACGTTTTTCCAGCTTTCCTCGTCTCTGACGCCGTTGAACTGATGATTTTGGTCTGGTGCAGGTTGAACCTGCAGATAGAGTGTAAGAGAGTGACCTCGCTCAACCCGCTGGCCGTGGAGTGGGCCTTCGAACTCACCAGAGCCAACATGCAGACGCTGTAAGAACTTTGGTTCTGTTGTGGTTAAGGAAACTGAACACAGACGGGATCGATTGATATGGCGCCACCTGTCAGTCAGTCCAGTGGGTTTGGCAGTAACCGACCAATCAGCAGCAAACGCCGCTCGCCTGGAGGAACTGAACCTCAAAATGTCGGGTTTATCATTACGAAAGTCGGGCGGTCGGAGCGGTTTGGTGGGAAATAATTGGAAAACAGGATTAAATGTTGTCAGTTGGGAAAATGCACTGAAAACAAACTTTACTTAAATACTTTATTACCACTTAATTCTTGCATTATCTCCACCTTATTGTCAACAAAAATGCTCATTTCCACCTGCAGCCCCTGGACATTGGATGTAATCAAGTATAATTTAACAGATTATGAATTTGTGAAAAGCCAGGTTAGTGTTTAATTACATGCATGTCTGATAATTAAAAACAAAACTACAAACCAACAGACAGTGAAAAACTTTCATTCTTTGCACATTTTTTTGAGATCTTGCCGTGGCGTCATGTCAATTGCTTCACCTGCTACTTTTTTTTTTTTTTTCACGCTTTATCAAAGTTTCTCCTGCTTTCCAAATCTGTTCCAATCTAGTGGAGATGATTGTAAAATCTCTCTGGAGTTTGTGGGGTTTCAGAGCAGCTTCCTCTCTGCTGTCGCTGCAGATACGAGCAGAGCGAGTGGGGATGGAAGGAGAGGGAAAAGAGGGAGGAGATGAACGACGAGAGGGCGTGGTACCTGCTGGCCCGCGACGCAGACTCCACCCCACTGGCCTTCTCCCACTTCCGATTTGACGTGGAGTGCGGGGAAGAGGTTTTATACTGGTAGGACACTCCAGATGTCCAGATTAAAACCCCCGGAAGTGAGTTTCGTTCTTGTTTGCCATGCGATGTTTGCTCTGCAGCTACGAGGTGCAGCTGGAAAGCAAAGTGCGGAGGAAAGGGCTCGGAAAGTTCCTCATCCAGATACTGCAGCTCATCGCTAACAGGTGAAAACCGCAGCCACGGTTTTACACAGAGACCTTTGATTCCTCTCCTTCCTGCATCAACACTGAAACTGTCCATTTTAAATCAGAGATGTCCAATGTGTGGTCTGCGGGCCATTTGTGCTACTTGAACTTTGAACTTCAAATCAAGAATGTTACAAATTTAACCAGACAGCTGATAAGTGTAAGATTATTACTGAAAATTCTAACCATAAAATGGCAAATGTTATGGAAAACACAAACTATTTGTCTTTTGTTAATCAGGTTTTAAACTTTTTAAACAAGTAAGTAGGACTACAAACGTTCACCAACTTTTACTTAAGAGCAGATTCTGATGCATTAAACTTTTCAAAGACCTTTTTATATCTTTCTGCTTTGATTCACATTTCATTTCTCTACAAAATTCATACCACTTTTTCACTTTTCCACAAAATATGGCTTAATATTTTTCACTTGATCTTGTTCATCTCATTAAAATATGTTTGTTGTTGAATGTGTAATAAAAACAAAGTTACAATGATTTAGGAGTTTTATTCTTAGAAAAACAACACATTTTTGTCTGGCCTGAACAAAATGACTATTATTTCCAAGTGGTGAATATATAAACTAATATTGTTTGTGCTTTTGTTTCCACTCAGTACGCAGATGAAGAAGGTGATGTTGACGGTCTTCAAGCACAACCACGGGGCTTACCAGTTCTTCAGAGAAGCTCTACAGTGAGTACAAGAGCTGGTTACGGACAAGATGTAACTCTTAAAGAGCACAAGCTTATCTGACCTGAAAGAAAAATGGTAGACTGATTTTTTTTTTTTTTTTTTTTTTTTTTTTTTAACAGCTAAAATCCTCCAAAGCTCCCACTTCTCGTTTTATTTCTCGTTTTATATTTTCAGGTTGTCTGTCCCTTAAAAAGTTTTAAATCCATGTGTTTAAAATCAAGGCCTTAAAATATCTTAAATTTATTAAAGAAAATGCAAGTTGGTAATTCAAATTTAATTACAGGTGTACTTGCTAGAAAGTAATAGTAATAGCTATAGAGCAATATCTCATGTGAAAAGCACAAAACGTCTCCAAGGGCCACAAAACCCTCCTGGAAATTTTACAATCTTGGTAGCTTGTGTTTCTTTTCTACATCTCTGTCACATTATACACTGTAAAAACACAAAACTCTTGCCAAGTATTTTTTTTTTCTAGTTTCTTTTTAAACTTGAAATAAGACAAAACTAACTTATAAGTAACTTTTCATCAAACAGTAGGAGCTTGTTTTAAGTCAATAACTAGTGCTACTTACACTGGCAGGTTATTTCACTTATAACTAGTGTTTTTTCATCAACGTGAAATATTTTTTGACTTTATTATTGATATAGCAAAGTTAGTTTTGTTTATTTAGTCATACTAAGATACTTGTACTAGAATTTAGGCCAAACATACTTGGTAAGATTTTGTGTTTTTGCAGTTTAGATGTAAAATTTTACTGACAATGATCTTAAAAAGTCTTAAACTTGAGTTGGTGGAACCTGTAGAAACCCTGACGCTATAAACTCGACTCACTGCCAGCTGAGTTTATAGTTCAAACATTCTGTTTTGCCATAAAAGCTGAGCATTATGGGTGAAAATTGACTCTGCCGCCTCTCCTGCGCTAATAACAAACTTTTCTTCCTTCAACAGATTCGAGATCGACGAAACCTCGCCGAGCATGTCCGGTTGCTGCGGCGACGACTGCTCTTACGAGATCCTCAGCCGGCGGACCAAACACGGGGAGGCGTCCGCCGGCCACACCCACGGCGGCGGCCACTGCGGCGGCTGCTGCCACTGATGGGCGACGACTTTGGAAAGCTTTGTGTGCGTGTGGATGACGGAGCGTTTTTCTGGTTTGGGGGGTCGAACGGCGTCAGAAACGAGCCGCAGGTGGAAGTCCTGATGCTGATGAGCTTTTTTCAGGATTCTGTTTTGTGTGTGTTTGTTTTTATTCCTGCTGCAAAGACGGAAAGCAGCTCACGCTTTTCTCTCTTCTCCCAACTTATTGACCCGCTCCCTCTTTTTTCACCTCCACTCACCCATTGCCGTTCGTAGATATATTCCCGTCTCTTCATGTTCTGCAGTGTAACGAGTCGCTTTGATTCTGTGGCTTAAGACTCGATACTGGTGCTGGTTCAGCCTCTAGTCAGTAGAAAAGCTTTAAATCATGTCCTGACTCAAGACAGCAGGTGTGAAACTTGAGTGAGCTGTCCAGTTTGTCGACAAGCTGCAGCTTCTTGCTGACGGATGTTTCTCCCTGCCTTACAGAAACGGTCGCAGGATTGCTATAATCTCCTCGATCCCTCATCATTCCCTGTTTGTATTTACATAGCAGCTGCTTTAATCCTAATTTTTCTTTATTTTATTACCACTTTTAATCCAGAAGTTTAGATTACTTATTTTTGTCCTCCTCTCTTTTAACGCTTTACGATGCTGAATCGGTTTCCCACGCTCTAGTTTCTCCTTCGCGTTTCCCTCTCCTCTGTGCCTGAAAGTTCTGGAATATCCTTTCGACCATTTCGCCTCATTTTTCAGAGGTCCAGATATCAGTGTTATAACGCCACATTTAGAGTTCAGATCACAACTTTACATTCACTCAGCACAGGTGGAATAACAAACGGAGAAAAAACACAAAATCTTACAAGTATTTTTTTGTCTTTGTACACTTTAAATAAGATTAAACTAACCTACAAGTAACGTTTTGGTAAGATATAGGAGCTTGTTTTAATTAAATGATTCCTTTAATGCTGATTTTAAAAAAGTATTAATTCCACTGGTAGATTTTTTTTTTTTTTTTTTTTTTTTTCCCACAAAAAATGTTTTAAAGTGAAATAATCTGTCAGTGGAATTGCTACTTTGTTTTTGCAGTGTAGATCCAGGCTCAAATATTTACATTCACTCCTATCAGTGGCCATTTGTACCTCAATCACATCTGCCATCTTATTAGACATTGTAGAGTTTGGTTATGTTGGTCGATTTCTTGGTTTGATGTTGGTCCGGTTTTGCCTTCCAGACCCAGTTTGGATCCGTGGTTTTGACCTTTGACCTGTTGGAACAGGTTCATGACTCCCAAGTTTTTACCATCTGGCGAGAGAGTTTTAGTCATTTTTAATGGCATTCGTTTGGGAGCAGGGTCTTTCTCGCTGGAAGTAGAAGGTTCAAAGAAACAGGTTATTATTAAGCTCCAACTTCAACAGTTTTTACATTTGAGGATTAATTGATTAATTTATAGAAACTCTACCATATCTGGTACCAATTTGGAAAAATCCACTCAGAATTAAACCAGAATTGCTCCAACCAACATTTCAGACATTCAGTTAATGAATTATAAACATGTATGTAAATATTAGATTGTGTGTTTAGAGTTGAGCACCAAATTCCTGTTTCATTTGCCATTCATTAATCGACTCTGAAAAAAGAACAGCATCAGTAAATGACTAAAGAGCCAACATAAACAAAACGTTCATGCAGTCGTCTAAAATCATCTTGACTTTGACCAGAATCAGGTTCAGAGGATTGTTTGATTGGAAGGTAAGCAGCATTCGTTCTTCGTTCCCCAGTATTAACTCGTTTTCATCATCATCAATAGTCCAACAGCTGCTCTGAAATTCATTTTGCAAATTTTGTAAACCGGCAGAAATATGCCAAAATGTGCAGCTGCATGAAATTTAGTCTTAATTTAGTGGTGCAGTAAGTTGTTCTGCACATCCGCATAACAATGTCTCACTAAAAAGTAATCGCTTAGTTGTTTTAAGGTTACTTTCGATTCATTTATTTAAAAAAAACAAAAAACTTGAGGGTATTTTTCAGACTGATTCATTTGCTATTGCAAATCAGAAACCCTGTTTTTTGCTTCTTTGTTCTCCCTCCAGAATCTCTTTAGTTTTACATCCAGTGCTGTTTGTTTTAAAATGCATGCATGAGGAGTAGATGGGAAGTTTCTCCTTCCAGCATCATGATGAGGGTGTTAGGTTGGTACGTTTTTAAGGGGTTTTTTTTGTTTCTTTCCTAAGCGGTTCTATCAAGTTTTTGTACGGTTTTGATGCCTGTTGTAAAATGTGAACCTGGAGGCTGAAATGTGAAAAACTACACAGGGCAGAAAGGTCATGAATCACCAAAATAACCGCATGGCTGACTGAATATGAAGTGAGACTTGCTGATCGTTTCCCAACTAAAAAAGAAAAAGTTTTCTGTCTTTTTCAGTGATCAGGAAAAGGACAAAAGGACCAGGCAACATGCTTATTTCTACTATAACTCACATTTTTGTACCATTTAGGTCACAATTAGATGAATGCTGTTCTGCATAGTCTCTCTCTCAGGTCAGTCAATCATCTTTTCAGCTTCCTGTTGGCTCTGATCTGGAGTCTGTTTCTTATGTAAAAGACTTTAAACACAACCTGAATAGTGAAAACACTGAAATCCCTGTAAGTGACTTGTTCGGTTTTAGTTTGTTCCAGTTCCTTTAAAAATGTGACATTGCATGAGAGTAAATTTAGATCTGCTGCAGGCTGTTCTTGTTTTTCTTTTTTGTTGTTGTTTTTTTTTAAATAAAAACCCTCACTGGGAATTGAGGAGGCTTTCTGTAACCAGTTTGTTTTGAATCCAGTGAGTATTTTTGGTTTCTTCAACGTCCTTCTCTTCATTTTCGTTTCCTCTCTGTACATAAGTATAAATATATATAAGCTGTTGTGGATTCATCCTTTCGTGTCTTCTCGGCCTTTTAGGGGCGAAACGCTTTTTTAAGAAACGTGATGTTGAATTAAAACAAACGCCATGTTTGAGAGTGCTTGTTTCTGTGACAATGAAAGGGAAAGTCATTCTGCCTTGTCAGTGTTTTATTTGTATGTTACAAATAAAGGAAAGTTGTCTGACTTCATAAGAAATTTTCCCTTTATCAGTTATTTTATTGGACATAAAAGTCAAGGAAATGCCTCTATTTTCCACTTGCCCATGTTGCTTTGAGAAATCTAATTTATACATTTTACTAAACCGTGAAGTTTAATTGAATAAACAATGATTTATAGTTTAAATTTATTTGGAAAGGGATACAATAAAATATATGAAATGGGTAAATATTCAAAATCATTTGTAATATGAAAGTTACTTTTGGCATTTTCACAAAGAGTTAACGACTTATTTCTATATCTGATTTTAAAATAATACATTGTATTTAATACATTTACAAAGAAAGTTTTAATTTTTTATTTAAGTATGGTTAACTGAAAACATTTAGCTGATTTTTAGATAACATACATAAATCATGATATACATTTATGTATAATTAAAATTTCTGATTAATGAGTCCTTATTTTTTCTCATTTATGGAATTATGCATGAACCATGAGATGGATATTTTTCAGATTTTTAATTGCGGTAACCTATGAAAAAGTGGAAGAGCATAAAATAAATTACAGTACATAAAATGAATTGCATAAATGTAAAGTTTTAATTTTTCATAACTTAAAGTTTTTAGTCATATTTAACTTGGAACAAGAAAATGTATAGTGATGGCTAGTTATATATAATTCACATAGTTAAAACGATAAAAAAAACAACAAAAAAAAAAACATTTGTTTATAGTATTTTAGTTTTCCTGCTTAGAAAGTGGTAAACATCTTTAGTTTTCCGCTCTCGGAACTAATCATTGATGTTTCCAGGGGGACTCTCTAAGGAGTCCCACCAACACCGGACGTTGTTAGTGCGCTTCGCTGCAGAAATGTCCTGAACAGACCCAATAATGAATGGAGGTTTTGATACTGTGAGCGACCTTTGTTTACATCCAGTCGAGATGACATGAAGCTTTAAGTTTGCCTGACCCCAGTTCCCGCCGCTGGTGAGCGATGCTAAATGTTAGCCTAGCCTTTTCTCCCTGTGATTTGTCATCGTGCTATTTAAACCTCAGACGCCTTTAGGGGTTAACAGTGAAGCTGCCTGGGGAAGGAACGTCTTCACTTTGTCTAAATTCATATTAGCTTGATCTGTTGCCTTCTCAGAGCCACCATGGCAGCGAGGATGAAGCTGAAGCTGAAGACTGTGTTCGTGCTGTACTTCATGGTTTCCCTGATGGGTCTCGTCTATGCATTGATGCAGCTCGGTAAGTCGGATGGCCAGAAAATATGGAGCTAAATTGGTGCCATAAAGTTTGTTCAAACAAAAAATAAATAAACAGAAGAAAAATGATTCAAAACTGAAAAAAAAAATTGAAACTGAAAATGAGATAATTTCTCAACTTGTTTTCAGACACAACGTTTTTCTCTCAGTTTTAGATTTCATTTTATTTATTTATTTATTTATTTATTTTTGACATAGTGGAAGGGTCATAGATGACAGAAAGCTCAACACAGCAGCCGGACAAAATATTCCTAGTTACTTAAGTGACTTTAAAATCAATATTCTTTTTTTATGTCAAACAAAATGGCGGTTCTGGATGTGCTGACATCATTCTGAACTATTGAAACACAAAATTGTCCAACTATTCAAAAACTAAAAATACTATTAATCGATCAAATCGATTTATTGCCCAGGCCAGCACTGCGACTGCGCAGAGCACAACCTGCCGAAAGACCGCGCCATATCCCGCCTGCAGGAGGAGCTCTACCGCCTCCAGGGCCAGATTCGGCAGCTGGAGAAGGCGAAGCAACCAGAGAAGAAGCAGCCTCCTCAGTCCTCACTTTCCACCATCTTTGTCATCACCCCAACATATGCCAGGTATTCCTCCTCCATTCTCCGGCCCCTTCGGTCGCCGTCACCATTGATATACTTTACAAAATGTGAGAAGAAAGTTCCTAATTTCAAGAAGTTCAATAAACGACAAAACCAGACTTACAATATTCGTAACAATCATCAAATAGGAATAAATATTTTATAAAGTATAGCAGCTATAGTTTGTTAAATTTCAACAGTGTCTCCTGCAGCGGCAATTATGTAAAATTTAATTATTAATCGAAATAAGATAAATTGGCTTAATCATTGCATCTTGACAGAAACCAAACTATAGATTTATAGGAGAATACATATCAAAACATAAGGAATTTTCTCTGCTTTAATTCCTTAATTTAAGCCATACTTTATAGAAATTGGGTAGGAAAGGCACTACTATCATTTTTAAGACAGATTCCTGCTCATCCTTTATTGGAACAATCTGGTTTTATGGACGTGATTCAGTAACTCACAGTAATGGCGTCTAAGTTTGATTTGTAAACTGTTATTTTTTATTTTTTCTCACGGAATCCTGTGGATTTGTTACCCCAGAACCTCAAGCATAATACTACTGTCTGCAATTGCATACTCTTTATTTGTAAATGAAGTTTATTAAAAAAAAAAAAAAAAAAAAAGTCTGATCCAGAAATGTTTATCAGTGCTCGTCTTCTTCTCCGTGTCACACACAGACTGGTGCAGAAGGCCGAGCTGACCCGTCTGTCCCAGACCTTCCTTCACGTCCCTCAGCTGCATTGGATCCTGGTGGAGGACTCGCCTCGCAAGACGCAACTCGTCTCCAACTTCCTGCTGAAGAGCGGCCTGACCTACACGCATCTGAACGTTCCCACCGCAAAGGAGCGCAAACTGCAGGAGGTGGGCGCATGCGCCATTTTCGCATAAAATCGGTTTTGTCTGACTATCCATGATTACATTCTAGAAATTCAAAACGACATTTTGACAGTCCCGAATGATAATTTAGGATATATGCATTCACATCCTAACTGGGCAAAGTACCCAAAATTTGTACTTAAGTAAAAACATCACTATTTCAACATATTTTTACTCAAGTAAATGTAGCCATCCAAGAAATTAATAAAGTGAGAGTAACTTATGGTAAGTATTTGGTAAAAAGTTGACTCAAATACCGAGTAACTGATCAATCAGTCATTTAATATTTAGAAATTACATCATCAGAAGGACCAAAATATAAAATGAAGAGAAAAATTTGGAAGTTTAAGAACCAAATCACAATCAATACCATGAATAACAAAAAATAACAAATTCAGTCTAAAGACATTTTTTCAAATCAGCTTCTTTAACACACCTGTTAAAGTTTCACCTGTTATGAAACTTTAACAGGTGTGTATCTGTGTCTGGTGAACTTTTGGTTAAATTTAATTTTACTCAAGGAAGAGCAGAAATACTTCATAATAAAATTACTCAAGTGAAAGTAAAAACTACAACCCAGTAATAAACACTCCTAAAAGTACATTTTTGAAAAGTTACTCCGGTAAATGTAATTGAGTAACTGGTTACTACCCAACACTGCTGGTAAAAATAATTCAAGATATCTTGATTGCAATTCTGACTCATCAAAAATTACATTTTCATTTATCTGAATTAAGAATTATCCGTAAGTCCCACTTGTGTTTTCACTGGGCTCCAAGTCGAGTCAAAGTTTATTTATGTAGCACGTTTACATAAACCTCAGCTGACCAAAGTGATTCATAACTTCACAGATGATCAAAATAAGTTTGATTTAAAAAAAAACAATAATAATAATAAAAACAACAAAACAATTTGGTAAAGTACCAAAAATAATATGAATAAAAATCCAGTTCGGAGTGAAACTGAAACACAACATTAAAGCCTGCTTTCATGTTTTCAAACATTTGACTCTGACTTTTCGCTGCTGACCTCAGGGTGACCCCAGCTGGCTGAAACCCCGCGGTGTCGAGCAGAGAAATGAAGGCCTACGGTGGCTCAGAGAAGACAGAAAGACTGAGCCGGGGGACGACGGTCAGCAAGGCGTGGTTTACTTCGCTGATGACGACAACACGTACAGCCTGCAGCTGTTCGAAGAGGTTTGCGAATGTTTGCTTTCTGCTCGAGACCCTTAACACACGCTTCCTAAAGCTGCTTAAAATCCTGGAAAGGGCTTGAAAGTTTTCAAGGTTTGCAGAGTTTTGTAATGAAGTTTAACCCTATGTTTGTTGAATGATGTTTAAAAGTTTTATTTACAGCCAAAATTCACTATTTTCACAATAAAAGTTGCAAAAAAAATTTCTTAATTTTGTGGCATTTTGTAAATAGACATAATTTTAGTAATTTTGATTGACCTAAAACAAAAATAAGTTGAATTTGATTTAACTTCAGATAGTGAGGGAAAATGCGTATCTTTTTATTGGATGTGTGAAAACACCTGGTTTCATCTGTATTTTGATGAAATATAGATTAATTTAAATTTAAATCCGTAAATTAAATTTAAGGATTTAATTTGAGCATGAAGGTGATTAACCTCCACAATTTGTTTAGATTGTTTCGATGTAATGTAATGTGCCAAAAATGAAAAATACTTGTCTGCTTAATTGAAATAATGATTTTTTTCTGCGTAACCCGATGTTTTTGTCAGATGAGGAGCACTCAGCGGGTTTCTGTGTGGCCCGTCGGGTTGGTTGGTGGGATGAAGTTTGAGAGCCCTGTGGTTGAAGGAGGGAAGGTGGGTTGTTGTCGTTTCTCTGTTGAGCTGCTTCCTTATAAATTCAGTTCAAGACATTTTGACAAACTTTGACTTTTGTTTGTGTTGTAATAAATCAGATTAATCCAACAACAGATTCCTACAAGATTGAATGCTATGGAATAAAATGGATGTTTGGATAAACGGATAAATAAAGTAAAAATTTGCCCCTCCTGCAACAGATTAATTTGCACAGATTTTTACACTCCTTTTAATAAAGGAATATTTCACACAGTTCTTAACCCTTCACTCTCATTTGTGCCTCTTGTGTTCATTTCTTACAAGTAAGATTTTAAGTTTGTAATTCCATCTGTGCCAATTTAGACAAAATAATTATGCAGAAAAATAAGTTAAATAGATTGGAAAAGCTCAGGAAGGCTTTAATAAAAAGTAAGGAGGTTCAAAGGCTTTTAAGTTCATTGTCTGTTAACTCATAAAGTCAGTCCACGGGCCACAAATGGCCCTCGAACCACATTTTGGACACCACTGATATAGATGCAACTTTGCAAATCAATGTCATAGAGTTCCATTATTTTTACCTTCAGAGACAAAAAAAAAATAGAAAAATATTTTCAAAGAAAGATAAAGTTCAACTTGGTAGATGGTTTGGTCGGAAAACTTTAGACATGAAATCATGTTTTCAGATTTTTGTTTTGGTTTGTTTTTTGCAATGTTTTATATGACATTATTAAATATATTATTTAGCATTTTGAACAAGTGTTTCACATAAAAATTACATATGTCCACATTTTCTGGACATTGTAAAGTCATTCAGAGACTGAACATTAGGGTTCAGTCTCTAAGATTGGGGGAAAAAACCAGTATTTCTATTTTTATTTGTGTGAAATAGAAATATTACAAGTGGATCTTACAGGGTTAACAGTAGATTAATAATTAATATCATAACGTGTTAAAGCCTTTGCAGATTATCAGTTTCTTACTTGATGTTTCCTTTCAGGTGGTTCGCTTCCACACCGGCTGGCGGCCCAGTCGGCCGTTCCCGATGGACATGGCCGGCTTCGCGGTGTCCCTCCGATTGGTGCTGGCCAATCCGGACGCTTGCTTTGACGGAGAAGCACCAATGGGCTTCCTGGAAAGCAGCCTGCTCAAGGGTCTGGTGACAGTGGACGAGCTGGAGCCCAAAGCAGACAACTGCACTAAAGTACGACGCGCTGCAGCTGCTGTTCCTGTCGCAGAGACTCAATAAAACTGCACTTTAAATGCTCAGCCTGTTAGCGTGCTTTCTGATCGTTTGCGTTTGATTTTAAGGTGCTGGTGTGGCATACCCGGACAGAGAAGCCGAAGATGAAGAGGGAGGAGGCGCTGCAGGTGCAGGGACTGGGCTCAGATCCCGCTGTGGAGGTCTGAGCAACATGAACACCAGCATTAAAAAGCATCTGCTCATGGTCCAGCTCATAAATGAGAGCCACAGGTAACAGTTCTGGTGTTTTTTCTGAGCCGATCTGCAGTTTTATTTAATGATTGTGGTGCAGTTCGAACAGTTGCCTACAGGGGGCGCCAAACACAACATTTTGAAAGTTTTTATCAGGGGCCACAAATTAATGCACGAGTAAGACATGAAATAAATATTGATTTAGCTGATAATTTAAATAAAAATGGAAATGCATAAATTTTCACTATTAAACGGTTCAATAATGTATTAAACACTTCAATAAATGTGGAATTTATTTCTTATTTATTTCTATTTATTGTGGGAAGCATCTAAAACTTTTCAATCTATAGTTTTAGAAGTTCTTCAGTTATTTTAGTATCCTGTCCTCGTGCAGAATACTACAGCAATCTAGTTGGACTTGATTATGTTTTTAACAAAAGGAATTAATTGTGTTAAAATTACCAGGTAAAATGTAATCAATTAATTGAAACTCACTTGTTAAATTAGCCCTAATATATAAATAGATCAATTTTGCATAATTTTTAAAAGTATAAAGCACATTTTTTGGCTTATTTTAATATAAATAAGTATACTATTATTATATATATATGGTCCTTTATATAAAAAAAACCATTTACAATATGCTGCTACATAGGGTTATGTATTTAATTTAATTTAGGGTTTTTTAGCATAGTGGCATTTTTGTTCCTCCATACTTTCATGCTGTATTTTCATACACAAATGAAGGTTTTTCATGTTACCTTACTTTAGAATAAACCAGTAATTATTTCCGGCAGCAGCTGGATATATTTAGACTGTATGTGGTTTGACCTCAACCTCTCTGTAACTCCATTTTTATTTATTTTCTTAAGATTCAAGGACAAGTATTCATATGCATGGCTTTTGTTTTAGCATGATTAATGTCTATAACTCTTAGATATTTTCTAAAGCGTGGACGAGTTCTGTTCTTATTTAAATATTTCTGAGCCCAATTAGATCATTAGCAGCAATTCTCCAGCAATAAGACATATTCACCACATAAACACTAACGATAATTCTACTAATAGATCGAACAAACCAGCCTCGTCTCCACGGTGCAGCTGTGACACAATCCTGTGATCGAATGGTTTGACGCCCAGAGCCGCTTTAGAGCTTACGTCTTGCATCATGAAAATCCTTGAATGAGGAGAAAACTGCTGACGCTCAAAAACACGTATATTCACAGCGCAATAAGCAAACTGAAAATGCACACTGTGTTGCATTTCCACTCTGCAGAACACTTGAATTTGGCTGAAATGGGGAGGAATCCATTTTTGTTTTTATTTAAGCTGCATATCAAGGTTTTCTCCCACAACGTCGTCTGCAGTCAAACAGACTGAAGGTCATTAAACTCCCATCTCTGTAAAATCAGCCTGTGCCTGCGTAAGAAAAAATAGTGCCTGTGAGAAAGTTTATCTGCTGGTGTTTGTGTATTTATTATTGTGATTATTGTTCTCTACATTGTACAGTGTGATGATGTCTGACCCAGGCCTTGTAAATAAACATGTTTAATCTGTCTGTGATGCGTTCAAGTGTCCATTTATAACAGACCATTTAAACACAAAATAAATTAATAAAAAGCCTCACCGCAACATCCAGGCACAAGACAAGCTTAATGTTTGCCGTTCCACAAACAAGTTTTAAGTGTTTTTGATCATTGTCATGTTGAAATGATCAAATGTGCTCCAGTTTCAACCATTTTTCCAAAACCGTCACCCTCTACTAAAAAAGAAATATGGATATCATTTCCAAAACAGAAGAAAACAAAAGACAGAAAAAAGGAGTAAAATTCAGCTAAAAAATTCTGACATTTTTAATTATTCTCAGAAATGTTCTAGAAAAAAAAGTTGAAAATTTCTAAGATGCAAAAGTAAAGACAAAAAGGTTGACTTTTGAAACTCAGAAAATTTGAAAAAGTTGGCAATTTTGAATTTTTTTAGGAAGAAAAATCAGAAAATGTCAATATTTTTAATAGGAAATATAAAATTTCTCAAAACTTCTGTTTTTTTCAAGCAAGTTTTTTTTTTTTTTTTTTTTTTTACTTTTCAAGCTCTTCTGGAAAATGTCCGAACATAATCAAAACATTTCTGAATTTCTTTCTGCCATGATTGACACACCA
Organism: Poeciliopsis turrubarensis; assembly: GCA_010277015.1. NCBI lineage: Eukaryota > Metazoa > Chordata > Actinopteri > Cyprinodontiformes > Poeciliidae > Poeciliopsis > Poeciliopsis turrubarensis. The sequence goes on along the minus strand of VMRN01000026.1, from coordinate 4,231,387 downwards.
TCAATCAACTTATAGGATACATTTAATAACACGTGATGGTTTAATTGAGTTGTTGTTGTGTTTTTGTTTGTTTTTTCATTCAATTTTCAAAAGTTGAAAAGTTTTGATTTCTGAAACTCCATATTTTTTTCTACAAAACTTCTGAGATTAATCTCAAAATTGTATTTATTTTTAATTTTTTAGATTTTTTTTGGTGGATATTAACTCTATTTATTTTGTCTCTTTTTCGATCTAATGGCCATAATTTGCAGGCGTAGCCGCAAGACTTTCCAAAGTCTTGCGAAGTGGCTGGAAATGCCGTGAAGAAGGAGAGTATTTTAAGAAAAGAGCCATTTAGCTTACAAACGTTCAGACAGCGGTATCTTAGCAACGGAACGTTCGGACAGCGGTATCTTAGCAACGGCACTAACAACGGAGCCAACAACAGAATTTATTAACGTTCGGAGCGTCGAAAAGAATTAACAGCGTTCTGAAAGTTGTTAAACTCATTTAAAATCTACAGATTTTAAATGAGTTTAAAATCTGTGTAGATACATATGTACATATGTAGATACTCATACCTGAAGAAGGGGAGTATTTTAATAAAAGAGCCGGACACGGTGCTTTTGCTCGAAGGAGGAAGTTCCGGTGCTCTTCACTATAGCGAGAGCAAGCGCCAGACTCCCCCTGCTGGTCGAATCTGACCACTGCTTCAGCCAAACCAGACGAGTCAGCCTCGAAAATAACCAAATTTTAATCCATCACAGCTGCAAGAAACAATTATTTTAGTGATTTATTATTCTGTCTAAGCATATAAATCTCTCTCTGTCTTAATGAGCCCAAATGATTAAATGCAGGTAAGAGAAAATGTCTGAAACATCGATATCACTAACTAGCGATAATAAAGCGGTTTTTCATGGAAATCAAAAAACCGCAGTTCATAGTTACCGGGCAAAGGACAAATAGTTTCTTCCTCTTTTGGTCCCAACCAGAGAAAATGAAGACGCAGCTGCATCCATGAAGACAAACTATAAGCCGTGAGAAATGAACCAGCAGCGGGTTGAACGGGAGGCAGAGTGAGCTGCACAAACCAGGCGCTGAAATAAAACCTGATGGCTGCAGACGCCGCAGCCCAACTGTACATAGAAATAGATAGATAGTCTGGAGGAGACATGCGCAGTAGAGTGGCTGCTGATGCAACATGACTTGTTAATCAAGACATAAGACTGTAGTTCGGGGGCCTTTGATGCTTATGACGTATGGACTGACGTTATAGCAGGGTCTATACTTGCTCATTCTTGATCTCCATCGTCACTTTGCACTTGTTCGTCGTAAAGCTCAGATCTCTTGTTCTAGTTATTTCAGCAGCTAAACTCACCAACAGAGGAATGATGGCCAGCAGTTCTGCACCCGTAGAGACTGTAACCGTGGAAGCCCTGGAGGCCGTGATCGACCGCCTCTTCATCAGCATGACCCCAGAGGAGTGGCTGAGGCTGGAGGCTGGGAACCCAGCACCCAGCACCAGCTGCACTCTGGGGGACATTTGTGGAGAGATCTTAGAACTATTCACATCCAGCGTTCTGAGAAATCTCCACAAACAACAATTCACTATCGAGTCCTTGGAGGCGGCCGTGGGGAACAAAGTCCCAGAAACCTTTGTTGAAATTATGGGCGTCGGTGGAGAATACCTCTCTGAACACGCGGAGTATTTAAACCGGCTAATCGTGAAATATCTGTTGGATCAAATCTACTACAGCCTGGACTCGGACTCAGAGTCGGACTCAGACGATCCTCCAAAGAATCATGCCGACCAGGGACCTCTGAAAGTCGTCGTCAGGTATATGGTTGAGGAATCGCTGCTGATCATTAAGGACCTCATGGATAGACTGCCTGCATCCAATGAGGAACCCAAGACAGAAACTGTCAGCAACCCAGTCCAGCCTGAAGAGCCTGAAGACGGAGAAAAAGAGACAGAGCAGACGAGTGCGGAGCCAAAATCAAGGCTCAACGTTATGATGGGGAACATCAAGAGCTTTTTCAGGAAATTTGCACGGAAACATTCAGGGAAGGTGACTCCACTGAACGCACCACAGACCTGTCCAAAACAAGAGACGCCAACGCAGAGCGTCCATGTTGAGGACAGGAAAATGTTTCCAGAAGGTTCTGTGGCAGAGACACAAAACTTTGTTCCACAGATCAGATTGATTGTCAATTTTTAGGTGCAGAAAGTGGATCAGAGGCCATCAGTGAACCGGAGGAACGAGAGGAGATAAAATAAGAAAAATGGCCACGTTATGCCTAGTCAGCGATCTGATCCAGAGGATCAATGAGAAATCGGCACAGAGTTGTTACCCGACAGAAAACCTTAAAGCCGTTGTTGATCGTCTCTGTGAAAAACTGTGGATTGAAACAGAACCCAGAATCCTCAGAATGAGCCCAGAATGGATCGAACGACAAGGCGAGGCCATTTTCAGAGACCTGCTGCAGGAGAGCAGCCAGGCCGGCAACATCCTGATCCTCCTAGAGTCCGAGACGCCGATACTTGGGAAAAATATCATCTCATCTATCGGGAACCGTCTTCAGACTATTCAGTGGAATCCGCTGACTTTGATTCAAGAGGCTTTTAAGTAAGAAACAAAAAAGCCTCAGAGAAAAAACCAGCAGAGGCTTTAAATGTGGATCTGAGTGAATTACAGCCTCTTTGACCAGCCATTAGAATTAGAACAATTAGAATAGTTAGCTCTTTTTAAATTAGCAGTTAGGTAATGTTAAACTTAATTAGAAGTTAGTTCATGTTAAACTTAGTTAATAGTTAGTTAGTTCTTTTTATAATTGTTAATGTTCAGTAGTTCGTTCTTTTTATAATTGTTAATGTTCAGTAGTTAGTTCTTTTTATAATTGTTAATGTTCAGTAGTTCGGTCTTTTTATAATTGTTAATGGTTAGTTAGGTCTTTTTATAATTGTTAATGGTTAGTTAGGTTTTTTTATAATTGTTAATCGTTAGTTAGGTCTTTTTATAATTGTTAATGGTTAGTTAGTTCTTTTTATAATTGTTAATGTTCAGTAGTTAGTTCTTTTTATAATTGTTAATCGTTAGTTAGTTCTTTTTATAATTGTTAATCGTTAGTTAGGTCTTTTTATAATTGTTAATGTGTAACGTTAAAACAAACTCGGCCAGAACCCAAAACGCAGCCAACACACGAATAAGTTTCCATTCGTCTCCTTCTCTTATGCGGACCAGATGGTAGGCATTACGCAGATCCAGCTTAGTGAACACCGTACTACCTTGAAGGAGCTCAAAAGGAGAAGACATGAGAGGTAAAGGGTACCTGTTCTTGACTGTAATTTCATTAAGGCCTCGGTAGTCGATGCATGGTCTAAGGGACCCATCCTTCTTGCCCACAAAGAAGAATCCAGCACCTGTGGGGGAAGAAGATCTTCTGATTAGTCCAGCCTTGAGGGCGTCAGAGATGTACTCCTCCATAGCCTGTCTCTCGGGACCAGAAATGGAATATAATCTATCCCGAGGTGGAGTGGTCCCAGGCCGAAGGTCAATAGCACAGTCATACTCTCTGTGGGGAGGCAGAGAAGTGGCCTTTGACTTGTTAAACACTTCACACAAGTCATGATAAACCTCAGGGACATTAGACAAGTCTGGGTCTTCTTGGTTGGTCTCACAGGGGAAAGCCATGATAGGGGCTTCCCGCAAACACGAAGTGGAGCAAGATGGTCCCCAAGACTGGACCTCACCAGAAAACCAGTCAATGACAGGATTGTGCTTGATGAGCCAAGGGCGTCCCAGAATCACCGGAATCTCAGGAGACCTGACTTTGATTCAAGAGGCTTTTAAGTAAGAAACAAAAAAGCCTCAGAGAAAAAACCAGCAGAGGCTTTAAATGTGGATCTGAGTGAATTACAGCCTCTTTGACCAGCCATTAGAATTAGAACAATTAGAATAGTTAGCTCTTTTTAAATTAGTAGTTAGGTAATGTTAAACTTAATTAGAAGTTAGTTCATGTTAAACTTAGTTAGTAGTTAGTTAGTTCTTTTTATAATTGTTAATGGTTAGTTAGTTCTTTTTATTATTGTTAATGTTCAGTAGTTTGGTCTTTTTATAATTGTTAATGGTTAGTTAGTTCTTTTTATAATTGTTAATGTTCAGTAGTTAGTTCTTTTTATAATTGTTAATGTTCAGTAGTTAGTTCTTTTTATAATTGTTAATGGTTAGTTAGTTCTTTTTAGATTTAGTTAGCAGTTAGGTCTTTTCAAACTTGTTCGTGTTAAGTAGTTAGATTATTATAATTCTCTCACAATGAAATTCTAATAACCTCATTAAAACAACATGATTATAATGAGGTTATTGAGATACTATATTGAGATGGTATCTCATAATAACATTATAATGAGATAATTATTATAATGTTATTATGAGATACCATCTCAATATAGTATAATGAGATAATTATTATCTCATTATAATGAGATAACATTATTATGAGATAATGTTCTCATAATAACATTATAATGAGATGATTATTATCTCGATAATATAAATAATGGAATACTATCTCAGTATAATGACATAGTATTCCATTATAAAAACATTATTATATGTTATAATAACATATGAGATATAATCATATGTCATATGATATAATACTATCTCAGATATAACACTGAGATAGTATTATAATATACTGAGATAGTATCTCTACAGTATATAAGATAGTATCTCATTATAATATAATTATCTCAAGAGATTTATTATCTATAATTATCTCATCATAATGAGACAATTACAATATTTATTATTGCTGATAATTATTATCAGCGATTCATCTGGCCATTAATGTGTGACGTAGCTCCACCCCCAAATAAAGTGGGCGGGGCCAAATGTTCTGAGGGGCGGGGCCAGACTGGGGGGCTGTCAGTCCTTTATTGATGAAGCCATCAGCCATAAATATAGTGACTCTAAAACGAAACAATGACCAGCAGAGAAATGACAACATTTAATTTCCTTTTTGCATAAATAAAGCATTTTTAAGATGAACTTAAAATAAAGCTTGTATACAAACAATCAAATTCCTGAATCGGTCTCCTTTATTACAGCTAAATATTTTCTGATCCTTAATGTTTGTCTTTTACAAAGGAAATAAGCCAGTCAATATTTCATTAAATATCAAAGATCTTGCCAGAATGTGTTAAAAGACGCCTTCTGATTCTCATTGTTAGAAATTAAATTAATTCATTGCTTCTTTTTAAAAACATTGTCACAATATATTTTGAATACCTACACAACTGAATGGTTTGGACATTTTTTATTATTTATTTTTTTTATATTACAGGTAATTTGGTAAAGGCTGCGTATCAGCATTATGCTCATGCCTTATTGATCACATTTATTCATTTTATGTTTCTTCACTTTGTATTTCCCATTCATTTACGCTGAGCCTTTCTGTGGTTCTGGGGATTAGAGTAAACTGACCTCAACCCTTTGAAAAAGTTATGGAAAGCACTTAAAAGTAAGGTTTGTGCCAATGAACGATTGGAATAATAATTTTTTCCTCTTGCAAAAGAATCAAAACCTCATATAAGTAAAAAAAAATTATAGGAAAAATAGGCAAAAACCACCAATTTACTGATTTACTGGCCAATAATTGGTCCAACCCCCAGAAGTCTGTTTATTCCTGGTTAAAATCTGACAGGGTCTGCTTTAGTTTCGCGTTGATATCCATTGGTATTTGGTCATTTTGAATGTTGCCATGTTTGTCATCTGTGCATCAGTTTTCGTCTGAGCCTGTCAGGCGACGCTCTTCACTTTCAGGAGGACTTTTCTTAGTCACACCTCTCACCTGTCTGACTTTCATCGGTTCAGTCTGCACCTGAACGGTCATTCTGACGTTCAGCTGTTTGATGAGCTGCACATTTAATCATCCTCACCTGTTTCTGCCTCGCGCGTCCTGCAGCAACATCCATCATCGTCCTCTAACCTCAGCTGACTGACGGCTGCTACGCCCTCTGAGTGGGGAAGTCTCCTCTCCGCGACTGTATATGGAGCGAGAAGAGACACACACACCGTTTGGGATGTGAGTCAGCGGAGCTGAGGTCGTAACTCTGTTAGATCCGCAGTGATTCACTCTCATTTTAATGCTTTCTGTGCAGACAAACTCAGAGTGAAGCTTTCAGGGTTTAACAGAACAACAGCTGATGATGTCATCAACTCCTCATGCTTCAACATGCATGTCTGAGAAGCAGGAACTGGGATCTTGGTTCACACACAGCTAATCATCTACCTGCGACAGCGTAGCAGCAAAAATGAAGAGGAATACAGAAATATTTAGATTTGTCTTAGAAATCTTCTAGAAAAATCAAGGGCGTTTATAAGCTCTCAAAGCCAAACATTTTCTAGAAAAAAATCTGACATTTTTAGATTAATTTCAGAAAATTTCTAGAAAGTAAACACAGAAATATCTGAATTTACAAAGTCGAAAATTTGCGATTTCTGGAAAAGTTTTGGGACGTTTTTGACTTTTGACTCTCAGATTTAAAAGTTATTTCTAGAATATTTATAAGATTACTCTCAAAATTTGTGAATTTCTTCTATCAAATTGTTGACACTTCAAACTAGAAAATTTTAACAAAACTTCTAGAAAATCTCTGACATTTGAAAAGTTCAGATTTTTTTCTAGAAAACTTTCAACTTGTCAAACTCTGAAATTTCCAATTTGTCTCTAAAAAAAATTCTGACATTAATCGAATATCTTCTTCCTCCACAAACATTCATCTGCCTCAAGTCAGGCTGAAAACATTCCCGTTTAATTTCAGAGGAATGCTCTTGTTTGAAATGAAAACCCCAACAAATGAACTCCTGCAGTGTTTGCTGGTCAACTGTATCATTGTTGCTGGGAATAAAAACTAAAAACATTTTATTGACCTACAAAATATTTAGTTAATAAGTAACTAGAATGAAGACGGACAAATATTTTCTACTAGAAGAGGGACAATCAGTTCTGGAGCAAATTTGATCCCAGAACAGAAAGTAAATAAAAATGCAACTTCTGGTTTGAGGAAACCATTTGAAAGATAAGTGCATTCAAACGTCATTATGTAATCAGAAAGGTTTCATATCTCATCTTGTACTTGGCAAGTAGTCAATGTATCGATAAGATAAAACAATAATTAGGTTCTTCGGCCATATTTGCTGTCAGTCCAGCTAAATAATATTTGTCTATCACCACAAATGTTGCATGAACTTAAAAAAGAAAACTTAATATTTTTGATATTTGTGATAGGAAGCATGTTGTCATTTTTAAAGAATCACATTTTATTTCTGTTTTTAGGCTTTAAAATAAAGAAAAACAAAATATTTGCAGAAAAGACGATGGATATATTTCCTTCTGTGGGATGTTAAAACTTATTTGAAATGAAAATGAAGAAAAGAACATAATTTACAACATAATGGCAAAAATAGATTTAAAACATTATTACTGCTATTTCATTCTGTAATTGGAAGTCAGTTTATTAAATGAGAAAAAAACTGCTTAACCCAGTATTTGTTATTAAGTGCATATTTGAAACAGCTTACAAAGGTATATTATGGTCATTGTAGATTAAAAAATGTAGTAGTAAATTTCCACCCAAAAAACTATTTTACTAGGAAAAAACTTTGAAGTTTCTGACCCCTGCTCCCCCCCAAAAAGTCCAAAATTTTCAACTTTCTGACTTCCAAAAATCAAAAATTAATAACTTTTCAAACTCAGAAATGTTCCACTTTTTTTTTTGTTCTTTTTGGTTTTTTATTGAACATTTGAGATTAATCTAAAACTTTCTGAGTTTGTGGGCAGAAGTTGATAATTGTCACTAGTCCCATGTATCATGAGCCGCAGGTTGAAGGCCCCTGATGTAAAACGAATCGTCAAAAACAAATATTTGCCCACCTGGAAGGACTGAAGTAAAGTCATAAAGAAATTTATTCTCTAACAACAATATGAAGCTAATTAAGTCGTAAAGAGAACAACTGCTTCATTGGACTATTGGCTTATGGGGCACCATTTTTTATGACTTCTGATTTTTATATGTGGACAAGTCAGCATTTTAGAATAACAGCCAATAAATCATGTCAGTTGGGAACCTGCACAGTTCAGGTGACTTAATTTTACAGTTAACTGGTTCAAATAATTCAGTTGTTCAGTCTTTAAAATCACTTCAATGATAGTTTTCATGAATCAGAAAGACATCAAATGTTGTTTGATTTATGGATTTTATTGATTAATAAAATTTCAGTTTCTTGAAAATTAAATTTTTTTTAAAATCTGGATTTTTTCCCCCCACCATTTCTACAGTTCAGTGACATCAGCATGCCCAAAGCCGCCATCTTGTTTCCAGAACTTTTTTCTATTTGAACTTTGGACTCAACTCTACAACAATATTTGGGGCAAGTTAAGATTTTTCATTTTGTTTTGCTTTAGACAACACGACAATAGCGTCAAAATAATACAAGAACAAAGTGATAATATTAAAATTACTAATTTTATGAGAACTCATGTTAAATTTTACTTTGGAAATGTTAAATTTTTAAGGTATATGCATCAAATTATTATCATAGGACTTTGAAACGATTGTGCAACTGTTTGAAAGAAACATCTACACAACTGATTGGTCATGCTGGAGCATGATTTTTTTTTTTTCCTCAATAAAATAATTATTTTTGTCGTAATTTTAAGATGTTTTCTCTGGTAAAGTTGCATATTTATTCTGCTGGTATACTGCATATCTCGTAATTAAACACAAAGTTCTAGTTCCCGAATACTCCGACGTGCACTTCACATATTTTCTGTTTTGTTTTTTGTTTTTTCATAGAAAAGCAAGCGATTAAAATCAGATATCGCATCTCTTACGAAACAATCAGATGTTTTATTTTTAAGCCAGATTCCCCAGCCTGTAGTTTGATGTAATGTGGGTTAAAGGTGACTGGTTGAACAACCTTTGAGACTTTTAATTCATTGCTGACAATAATAACAGCTGTTCAGGTTCAACTTTATCACCGCTATTCACTGATAACAGGAAGCCTGCAAAAGATAAATCGCTGCATATTTTAGCTCTTCAAGAGTTTGAACGTAGAACTTTCTTTAGAGACGCTTAGTTTGTGTTTTAGTTTTCAGTGTTTGTTTTTATCTCTAAGAGCGTAAAGAGAAGGTGCGTCTGAACTGTACAGGCACAGAGTCCCTGATAGGAACATTTGGTTTTATTTGCTGCTGGTTGAGCTCAGCTCATTAGTGACGTCACGTTGGGGCGGAGCTTATGGTGCGTTTAAGGGAGCCATCCTGAGTCATTCACACAGAGCAGGAAAAGGACTCTAGACAACAGCAGGTAAGACTTTACTTTACTGTTTTATTAATTACATTAATTCAATTCAGCTGTTATTAGTCAGTTATTCTATATCCAGAATGATTTCTTTCTTTCTGCTACCATCAGTTGTACTTGTCATGAAAACGAATCTTAGAAAGATGAAAAGAATTTTTAAAAAGATGTAAATTACCACCTTTTGTTTATAAAGTTTAGGATTTGTTTTTCCTGTAAGTTATAGAAAACTTGAAAAGTCATATGATGACTAGAATAAAACGGCTAAGCTACATTAACGTTAATTTTACAACTACCCTGTTAAAAAAAAAGCTGACATATCAAAACCAGGAAATAATAATAATAAAGTCAAATTAGGTCTTAAAAAAAAAAAAACTTACATTGAGATGTTTTGTTTAGTTTCAAAATGGGCGTCTTCTGAAGGAGGATAATTTACCACCTAAGTAACATGTATTTAAAACCGACATTATGCTTTAAATGTGTTTTTTTTACAAAGACCAACTTTTCCAGTACTTGGTTTGTGTTGGGCAGAGGAACATCGGCCTCTGATCCGCTGTGGTTGACGGTTCATCTTGTTTAATCCCAAAATATGAGCACAGAAGAAAACAAAAAAAAAACCATGGGGAAACATGTGCATTCACTCCAACTGCTGATACGTTTAAGAAATTTAAGTTGTTCCAGATGAAAGAACATCACCAAAATCTAGTGACAGTGTTTGTAATCTTAAACTCTGTTTCCAGTGTTTGAGATTTTTGGAGACTCTGGCTTGGTATTTTTTATTTTTCTGTCCCTTTTCCTGAAGCACTCGCAGGCAACCAGGTCGTCTCATTGCAGTCCCTCCCAGCTGCAGTCAAAGCATGAAACTGATTCACACTTTGATGAATCAAATGCTGCATGAGTTGCTCCAGTTTAAGGCTCCTCCATGGTGCTAAAACCTAAACCACACCCTACAAATTAAAGTAACTTTGTCAGACAGACGTTTAAGTTTAGTTTATTTTGCCCAATTAAAATAAAGACCAAACCTGCTAAGACTTCATGGTATTTTGCTTTAGATAATATCATATCTTGACTATTAGTAACTTGTGAGTCATACTAAAAGTGTCCTGGCTTCAACTTTGCCTTTCATTTTGAAGTTGGTGATTGTGGATGCTAGTTTGCCTTTGTGCAGGAGAGCTGGATATCAAAGTCGAACTGTCTGTGTTTGTATTTATCTGTAAGAACAATGTGCCTTTGGTTTTGACATGCGGCTTAATGACAACCCTGATAACACTGGCATTGACCTTCTGCAGTACATACAATCCACAGCAGCTGATCTGCACTGATAAACCTGCAGAGTTTTGCACAATCTGTACCAACAAAGCTGGAATTTGTACCAGAATGGTCCAGTGATAATCTTTCACAGTACTGACTTCTCAGTTTTATCTCTTTTTAGCATCAGACCCTTTGAGAGTGACCTGAGCTGATTGAAGGTCAAGAACATTTTAATTTAAAGGGGACTTGGTATGCAAAATTCAAATTTTTGCGCATTTTTGTACTTCTATTTGGGTGTAAAAACATTAAACAGGCTAAAAACAGCTGTTTTTAGTGTCTGGAAAATTAGCTTATGCAAAAGCTTCCGAATATATTGTCACAAATCAGCAAGCTCTACGCCGCTACCTAACTACCCCAGTGAAGCCCAGGCTGAGCGAGCAACCCAACCCTAGCTACACAATGTTTGGTAGCTAGTTTTATTGCTGTATGCTCTGTACAACGGCTGCTGGAACAGGATTTACCATCCTGAAACCACTTACTGCATTCTTGTTAGTTGTGCAGGAGGTTCCACTTGTTCTTTTCAAAGATGCACAGCTGTATAATTGCACATAAATTTGCAGTGATTTTCGCCATTGAGAGTTGGGGGGGAAATGGTTTTAGTGTCTCTGTGACAGCTCATTCTGAAAGGAGCTCAAAATAGGCAGAAGTTACCGGACTAAAATCTCATTATCTAAGAATGATTTTGTGCAAAAAATGCAATGAGCATGTTCTATATATATCCTACCCTGTTCAAGGAAGCATAATAGATAATCTCTAAAGAATGCTGAAGGATTATGTAATGCTGTTAATCTCTTAATCTGTCATGTCTTTTCTGTTTTAGGATAAACAAAGAAGTGTTTAAGAAGAAAGCAAAGACAAGATGACAATCGGCAGAAACTCAAGGAAAACCTCAACCCGAAGCTCCATCCGGGCCCCCAAATTCCTGGATAAATCCAGCGGCTTCTACGGCCGCCTTGATGAACCCGAGACCGCCACAGACGACGGGTGTGAAGTAAACAGTGGTAACGTTGTGGCTGAGGTCAAAGATGGCAGTTCCTCCTCCACAATGGTACCCAACACCTGGGCAGATGAAGACGTGGAGGGGTTTGGGGAGATTGAGGACGACGGAGAGACTCTCCTGCAAAGAAAGCCGAGCCGCTTCAGCAGCAGGTGGAGAAGAAGCACCAGGAGGAAGCAGAAGGACGAAAAGGCTGAAGACCAAACCCAAAACGAGAAGTCCAGCCCGGAAGTTCAGGAAGACAAGATGAAGGTAAAGACGGAGGAAGAAACGGTGAAGGAGCCCGGTCTCGTTCACTTCCAAGTTCGGGAGTTTGCGGATGCCTGGGTTCTGGTCCGAGAGTACCAGAGAAGGAGAGAAGAAGAGGAGGAAGAGTCAGAGGAAGAGAGGAAGATGAAGAAGGAGCAAGAGGAAGGCATGAAAATGGTGAAGAGGAAGAATTATCGCAAGGTGAGACTTTGTTTCTGCCGGTTTAGGATGTCAGACAAATTCCGCATTTATGCCGCTTGGTTAAACTTTAATCCCCTTTAAGGTTACGTAACCGAGCATGTGGAACAAGAGGCCAAAGTTCAGGCTCATCATTGGTTATTAATCACCAAGGAAACCCTTCATGCCACCTTAATAGTACATCACCACCTGGAACAAAGTACAGCAGCCACTGGTGCATATCACCAACACAGTAATTGCAATTTTTCCTTTACCTCACCCTTAATGGGTCATAAAAATTAAACCAGGGGACAAAGGTCATCAGGCGGCGCGAAACGTGTACTTTCACCATCCTCGCATGTCGTAGAGATTTTCTGCTCCGACTGAGACACGTTCACTCCGAGGTGGCATTCCTGAGTCTCCCGTGTCTCGCTCTTTGATCAGTGGACTGAAACGAGAGCCTTCCTATCAAACCAACGGATGAAAACATTCCTCTGATGTTAATCCACCAGCATAATTCTCACAGTCAGAACCCCTGTACCACCAGATTAGGTGGTACAGGGCCAAATATTAAAATGGCCAAATATGAAGTTTTTCCACTGACCCAAGCCCCATGAATCACGTCTGACTCTCTCCGGAAATCTTTCAGACTAGATTTTGAAAGTACAAAACGCTGTTGTTCTAACAGTGGTTCACTGTTGCTAACTTACTTCTGCATTAAAGGATTTAATAAACATCATTGTCAAATATCTTCTGAAGACCACTACAGCTGCCCTTTCTCCACTGGCTGACAACTTTACACTTAAGCTTTCGTGGTTTTTGATATTATTATTGGATGTATCTCAGACTTATTCTGATTTTTCAAATTATTCATTGGAAACCCTCCAAGCAGATCTGTTTTATTTAAGGTATCAAAGTCACATTTGATCACCAGCTCAAAATCTAAATGTCTAAATTGTTATTCTACTCTGAATGGAAATTCTTTGAAACACTATTTTAACTTTTCCAGACCTTGGTAATAAATGGGAAGATCCATATTATTGAGACTTCTAATGGTCCTTTTCACCTGTGTTGGTTCTATTGAAGCTCCTGCTGTTAAAAGTCCCTGAAATGTAAATAATCCCATGCGTATCAGACTTTATTTCCTAGTTACTTTCCTTTCCCAGAAAAGAGTGACATAGCCGCCCCACTTTTAGAAACAATAGGCAGCTTGTGCTCCTAACAGGGAAATTTCAGTTTCCAGTGAACTCAACAGGTGACCAGAACAAAATACCATGAGCGATATGAACAATCTTGCAATAAAAAGCATAAACGAAAACATTAAAATGTAATCCAAAGTAACTAAAACAGGACTAATCTGCACAATTGTCACGTTTAATTCATGCATAATCATCTTCTTTTCCTCCAGGCGTTTGATCGGGCGCTTCGTCGCGGCTGGGAGGCCTTCATCACCAACCTCTACAGCGTCACGCTCACTCCGGTGACGCCCTCCTCGCCAACATCGACCTCGCCTTCGCTGAAGAAGAAGAACCTGCACTCGTCTGTGCTGGCTGAGTTTCAGTAGGGACTTTTTAAAATCCAACATAATGAAATCAGGGCCGGAGCTTCAATCCTGACATTTACAGGACCTTAGATTACGTCACAAATGCAATAATTATAGATGTTTGTCTTGATTGCTCAGTGCAGCCTTATTGCTTTGTTTCAGTTTGCAGACTGCAGGTATTTATTTTACCATTTTGCATTGAAGTCTAACATTTGTGACTGAGCTGCTCCTTTTATTTTCTACCTTATTCTAAAGAGTGAGAAAATCTTTTTTGCTTTTTTATTTAACTCGCCGTCAGGAGCATGAACTGATGATATCTTGTTTCCTTTGGGTTGGCATGATGAAAACGCTCACGTGTTGATGTGTAACTGCTAAAGGAACTGAAGATTTCACAAGCAGCGATGACTGATCGGTGGAGTTTTTGTTTTGGAAACGTCCGCATTTTTATTTAAGGCTGATCAGGGATCAGCTGATGTTAAGAAGTCTGGATACACACCCAAACCCACACAACCACTTTACACATGTTTCTGACTCATATCCACACTCAATGCATCTGATTAACAGTATTTATAGAAAACTATTTAAACGCCTATGTGCCAGCACACAAAAACATCAACTATTATTTTGTTCCCATGAAGGTTGTAGAAACTTGAATGGACAAACTACAACTAAGTGTAAAAGACAACAATTTGAGCAACTGTGTATTTCTTGGTGATTTTTTTTTGCACAGGAAAATGGCAAAGTTTATTTTACATATTTATTTCCATGTGAAATTAATTAAAACATTATTATACAAGACCTTTATGTCTACAGGAGTCGTGTGTAACTTATACAAAATGCTTTGTAAATAATTATTTTAAATATATTTTGATATTTAAGCTTTATTTTGTTTTGGGACTAATGCAACCCTGGTGTCCTTCAGTGTGTGTTTAAGAGCTGCTGACGATTGATTTTTGTATAAATAAACTGTATTTTCAATAAATCTTTAAGAACTTTTCAAGTTTTTGTCTTAATTATTCATGTTATATGCATTTTTTATGTATTTTGTGATTAAGATTCTAAAACACTTCTAATGAGTAAGTTTACTTAAAAATGTTCTGTCCATCCTTTAAGTGATAGAACATCAAAACATTTACTACAAATTGTTTACAAAAAACTTTTTTTTTTTGATAATCAGGTTGAATTAAAGTTTGATTTTCTTCAAATTTTAAGATGAAAATTCATTGAAAAAAGAAGAAAACAAACAAACCAAAAACTATCTTAAGGGTTTTTATTCATCTGTAACAAAATGCCAATTATTGTGCAGGAAACTGTATGACCTTAGTGGAAGAATTGCATATTTATAACTAAAGACTGTTTTTATTCCCACATGAATCAGATTTAAACCAAAACAATCCTGCTGTTGTTGTAGTTCTACATGCAGTACGACTGATTCCGATTGTCAATTAAAGATGACTTATCTTATACAAACATAACAAATCCAACAACAAGTTTTGTGGAAGTATAATTTAATCTCTGAAAAGGAAATCCTGGATCTACAACCAAAGTCTGATGATCCTGTTTTCAAATGTAAGTAGCAGTGAGTTAATTTGGTGCAAACATAAAAATAATGTGCATTATTTATCACAACAGCTTAATGCTAAGTTTGTCAGTGTTCAACATTCAATGGCTGAAAGGTGGCGACATTTAGAGTGACTAACCAACTTTTGGATGATGGAAGGAAGCTGAAATGCCCAGAAAGAAACTAGATAGGGAAAACATGCAAAATTCATGCAAAGAAGCTCCAAGTATACACACAAGACCTTTGCCCTGCAGCAACAGTGCTAACAACGCTTCACTCCATAAAGTATAAGGACTTTGTACAGCGGGGTGCCTGTTTGTGTTGATTAGATATGCAAAAAAGCAATGAAAAAAAAAAATCTTTTCATGATTTAGGGCACAATTTTTTGTGGCACCGCCTAGGCCATGCAGACCTGGGTGGAAGGTCAACGGCTGGTTGTGTAGCTGTGTCGGTGGGAATGTTGATTACTTCAATTGCATTTATAAATCTTGCAAAAATATGTACAGATTGCAGAATATGTACATTTCTACTGGACACATTCTTCTTTTTTGTTTTCTGAGAAACTGAAAAAATTAGTAATTTTTTAAAATTTATTCTTTTTTTACATGGTTAATTTATTTGAATTATTACTGTGGAAACAAGAAAATTATTCAAATAAAAATTAATAAGTATAAAATGTAATTGCTTTGAATGAATCTGCTGCCACCTTGTGGTCAAAATCCGTGAAAGCAATAACGTTTCGCCGCTTTAAAACATATTTTACAAGTTAATATGTTTCTTAAAAGAAATACCGTACTTTTGCTATAATACGCTTTCTTTAACGTGCTATAATCTTGATATATTAAAAATAAAGCAGATAAACTCGTTTTCCCGCTGAACTTTCCGGGGTGGGCGGAGCCTAAGCAGACGGACATAAAAAGCCGACGCACCGGATTCTTCTTCCACTTCCTCCTACCATCTGCTGCTGGTAAGACGAATTATCTCCTTCTTCATTATAGTTCTCCTAAAAAAAAATTTTTATGATTGTGTTATTATACGCAAATAATCTAAGATAGAATTAGAACTGCTGCTGACCGACGCCTGCGGTCCGCAGTTAGATTTCAGGTGTAATTAATCCAGAAACTTCGCCGCTTTCATCGGTGCAGTACGACGGAGCTGAAAACAATCCTCCACCATCCGCCTTTAAATCATTCTCATCTTGCTCTCTTAATGCTCCAGACTTGATTCAAAACGTCTTTTTGAACTCTTTGCTTCGTTATTTTCGCGAAGCTTTGGCTGGAAACTTTATATTTTCCAGCTAGAATGAAGCGATGGCCGTTGCTCGCTGGTTTTTGCATCGTCTCTCAATGATGATACTTTTCACAGACCTGTACTGAGTGACTGTGATTGCACTTTTATTATTCTGATGGGAGACGTTGCTTTTTCACCTCTTTAGTCGTATTTTTCTAAAACCTAATCCATGCTGCCTGGCCCTGCATGGACCAGTCACGTGTTGGCAGCTTGGGAAGGATGCTAATTTAGCATGCTAACATTTATGCTCTTGTCCTTTAGCAAAGAAGAAATGGCGCGCGGTTTGCTGCTAAAGGTGAGGTCTGCAGCTTGCATTATGGTCACAATGAGGTCTTTTTTTTAAAAAAAATCTTGAGTGTTTTGCTGCCTCATGCTACAGTGATGCTCTAATTGAACTCTCTCACTGAATGATCCACTGAAGACAATTAATTCAATTATTCTGAGTAGCATGAGGCCATCAGGAACTAGCTTTTTAATGTCTCTTTTATTGCTTAAATACAATTAAAATTTTTTTTTTTATTTCCAGGTTTGGATTTTGAAGCATCTTGCAAAAGAAGGTAACTATTAATTTAGTGTTTAACTAGGAAGCATTGTCAGCTGAATCCCATTTCTTAATTATTTTTATTACCACTAACCATACAATCGACACATTGTAGTACCACAACGCACCATTTATGTTTAAATGCTATTTATTATCTATGAATTAGTCTTTCTGCCTGGGTTCCTAACCATACAGCCAGATAGAAATTTAAAGATGAGTGTCAAAAGCAAATGGAATTGATTAGCAGCATCATGTTTAATTTGAGTGATTGGCTCGTGAAAACAGTCGTAAGGCTGTCGTACATCAATAGTCTTCAGATTTATTCTAAGATACCAGGAAGATACGAGTTACTACATTTAATTTGTTGTTGAATTAAAAGTATTTTTGAATGGATTTTGATTTGAATCATTGCGAAATATTTTAAACGCCTCCAAAGCTGTACTGTCTGACCCTCCCACTAAAATATTCAGTGGAAAACGTCGAGATGAAATGGGATTCAGCTTTCAAGTTGCTTCATATGTGGTTCTGGGTTAGTTCACCTCTTCACCAAATGTTTCACAATTTCATCCCTTCTTACCTTATCTGGTTCTGAAAGACTTTAAATCAATTTCCTTTGCTACGGAGTATTTAGTTTTAGTGGTTCAGTCCTTTTATTAAGGATTTATTACACCCAATTTCCAGTCTAAACGTACCAGTTTGGACCAGTTGATTCCCAAGAAATATATTTTTATCGATTAAAAATCCTCCTGAATGGCAGCCATCCATTCAGATGAGTGGAAAACTGCTTTTCCATAAGAAAGGAAAAACAAGTCATGTGTTAAATAAAATGAAGGGGTGAAATAACCAGTAACGCACACGCAGCCTTCAGTCTCTTTCTGGTGGAGCTTGTTTGCTGCAGTGATGAATCTTGTTGAACTCTCTCTTACCGAATCAACCTTTGAAGAAACCCCTTTACCAGATTCTGAGTAGCATGATGGCTCCAGCAAACATCGACTGTTCCTGACTTTTACTTTGAAGTTGATTCTAATTATTCACTTTTCTCCCACAGATGTGATCAAAACCTTCAGTGAGGATGAACGCCTCAAGCCCAGCAGGTAATCTGCTTTTTAGATGAAATTCCCATTAATCTAAAGGCTCAAACTGATGATTTTATAACTGACAAGCATATGCCTGACTTTTGATGACAGCTTCTCTGAACCAGCCCTAAAACGGAACAATGTATATTTTATTTGAAGACATTACCTAATAAGATGCTTTTTCTTGCAGGATTTGTTCCCCAGTAACATCATAAATGCTGGAGGTGTTAGAAACTTACTGGAGGTGAGTAAAGAAACGAGGTTTAAGGTTTAATGAAAGCTGTAGGTGTAAATCTGATGATTACCCTTTATGACAAGCATATGCCTGAACATAATGATGTCAACCTTTAATCTGATTGCCCTCAGATTAACATTTGGGACAACAGGAGAAGCTTGTGCAAGTTAATAACCTGCATATTTTTGTTTCAGATGAAAGCCTGATGTGAAGTGTCAGCTGTGATGAATGCCTCTCTGATGGGTAAGTTTCCTTCACATCCTCCTGCTGTTTAAGAATGAAAGTCGTGTTGTTTGAAAGGATGACATGGGTTAGCACCCATTAATCTCCTGGACGACTCAGATGTCAGATGGCAGTTTGTCACCAAAGCCCTGATCAAACATCCAAACCTTTAACTTTCCTGCAGAGACGATTCTTGCTTCGTTCTGATCTCATCTCCGTTTCTCCTGCAGTGAATCTAAAGTGGCCGACATCTGGGACTGAAAAGTCATAAACATGTCCTGGTAAGGATTTTTAAATCTGCATCTCCTGCAGATCCTAGAGGGGAGAAAATTAACCCTTTAAATTGTTACAACTCAATGCTGTGTACAAATTGTTCTGATTTTAATAGTACAGGATGTAAACTTGCAAATGCAGATGAGTAACAACAGTTTGTTCACCAATAAGCCTTTAATTGCTTAAATCTAATTTCTTTTTTTTACATTTTCTGAAGATGTGTAGCATCCTACACCAATTGTATAAACTTTCGGTTTGTCCTTCGTCTCGTCTGCTTGAGATTTGACATCTTGAAAGCTTCACTGTGGCTTGTTAAAGAGCATTTAACCAGCGTTTTGTGCTGATTTTCACCCAGTAGGAGAACTTTAGCTCTAATGCAGCTTCAGTGATGAAAACTACTCAGCTCACTTTGACCCGATGTGAAAATTATCCAAACACCTGAGCAGCTGCATTCGCCTGTTTCTTCAGGCTCTTCATGTGATCTGATCCTTTTTATTGATCTATTGTTTTTATTTTTAATAGAACAGCTTCGTTGACCTGATGGCGTTCCCGTTTTGAAGGTAAGATCTTGAAATTTGAGGTTTTGTCTCATTAACCTGTCGATCTGCTGAAAATGATGAGAAAATCTGGAATCTCGTTCGTCTGAACTGCTGTTGAGAATAAAAAACATCTGACATCAGTGGAGTTCAGAGTTTATTCACCTTTATTTAACCAGTTCAGTCCTTTAATCTCGGCTTTTGTCCTTCCAGGTCAAAATCAGGAAGTGATGTCATCGAGGTTCCCCGCCACATAACTGCTGTTCGTCCAGGTGAGCAATGTGACTTCAGAGGGGAAAATGTAGCCGGTTTCCATAGTGATGACACCCGCACGCGTCTTACGCCGTGTGCCAATGCCAGACCTGAAAAGGTGAACCCACTGGCGTTGCCACGGCAACAAGGGGACGACTTGTTGGGGCTACCAACAGTCTGATTGGAAATGTGTTGAAGGGATTTGACCTTTTTTTAAAAAAAAAAAAATCTGATTCGCCCTAAAGATGGCGGCTTGGAGTAAATGACTTCCTGTTTGCGTTTCAGGAAGGAGGCGCCGCCCGAGTCGCAGCGTTGGAACGAAGTGCAGATGGAGGTCAGTTCTAATCAATAATGTCTACCAGCAGATGGGTGGATGTGATGATTCCTTTTTTACCGCCCCAGTCTGAGAAGTAATGACTGATTGGTATTGCTCTGATCCAACCCAACCGCTCAAACGTCAGTTAAAGCTTCACTTTCCAAATGCAAATGTCACTTTCAGTTAGTTCAGTTCAGAGCTGCAGGAACAACTGAAGGTGATGATCGCTACATGATGCTGTAAGATGGTGCAAAGTGCTTGGAGAAACAGGATACTGTCCCTTTAAGACCCTGTGGAAGGAAGGAGAGCTCAAAATAAGGAATCTGCCTTCTCCCAACTGGGAAGTCTAAATTTTTTTTTCATTGGAAAATAACAATTCAACTCAGATCTTTTGCAGTTATTTTGTGCAATCTTGAGACTACAAGCTGCAGGAATGTTAGTCTTTAACCTAGATGTGGTTTTTAATTGGTGGCGTATTTGAATACGACTCGTTACTTGAGTTGTTTTTAAATGTTAATTCTGATTTACTTGCCTTTCTCTCCTCCCAGGGTCAAGTTGCCTGAACCATATTGGTGAGTTTATTTTACTTCATATTTGAAGTGATCTGGGTTTCAGTTCTGGTCAGAAGGTTTACATGGACGTATGAACTGGTGCAGGCTGTTTCCAGGGGGATTGGGATTAATTTTTATTTAAACACCAACTGGGGGGGGGTGAAGCTTGATTAACTCAATATTTGCACCAATTCTCTGATCAGTTAGAAACTTTAGGTTAATTTGAATTATTCCATCACTCTGTAGTGTTGTAGCATATTCCAGGGTTCCAGCTGGATATTTTGCATATATTTTTATTTTTTTTAATGATTGATTGGCCTAGTTTATTTTATCTGTAGTAGAAATAAACATGTTGAAATCCCAACCCTTGTGTTTTATAAATGTCTCGTCTGAGTTTTAATTGGTTCAGGAGAGAAGTAATTCTGACTCATTTTAATTTGAGTGATATTGACGGAAACGGCTTCAGTCAGAAGCTTCTTCAGAGCCACTGCAATACAAACTACTACAGGATATCTTTTCTTTTGAATAAATTATATGTTGCGATGGTTTGAGTCAGTTGGTTGAAATCTGTTACTCTCCCATTAAAAGCCAGTTTGCTTGAGTGAATGTAACCTTCTGACTGGACTGAACGAAGTGGCATGTTTTTGTTGGTGACGGGAATGATGTGTGAACAGTTCAGTCTTGGGGTTCGTGGTGGTCCCAACTCTGCTAGTATCCCCCCCTGTTGACTCCGTTTGGTACTGAGAAGCCTGAACCCTGACCTCAGGTGTAAAGTAACCTGCTGAGTTCTGATGGAGCTGGTGGTTCTGGCAGAGGTCTGACTGAAAGTAGCCCTCTGACCTCATCCTAGCTACAGGTTGTACATCAGAATCCAATAAATGTCATGATCATCACTTTGGAACCTTTCTGTTTTCCAGATGGAAATCGTCAACTGAACCATATTGGTGAGTTTTTTTTTTTTTTTTTTTTAAAGGGACCTTTTAATGATTAGGATTTATCTGTTTGAAACGTGTTTTTTCTTTGCACAATATCATTCTTGGATAATGAGATTTTAATCTGCTCAGTTCTACCTATTGAGCTTTCAGACATGCACAATTACACAACTACATTGTTGAAAGGCAGAAGTGGAGCCTCCTGCACAACCAACAAGAATGCAGCAAAGTGGCTTATGAATTGTAACAGTGGACATTTATCATTTATAGTGACAAATTAAGAATTTTACCTTATTCTAAATTCCAATTGATTTTAAATTATTGGGGTCGTTTACTATTTTCTCCTTTGGTCAGGCATATAAAGTGCCAATAAATTTGAAATGTGATTAAATTTGTTTCCAAGAAAAGAACAACTTTTTTTTTTTTTTTTTGGCGCAATTTTCAGAACTAGAGACCAAATCTGAATTAGTCCTGTTGTCACTCGGCCACTAATTCGCTGCTTTTTGCAGGTTTTCTTCTCGAAGATGATGAAACCTTATGACCAAATGATGTATTCCAGGTATGTAAAACCAACTCTGAAGTGTGCCTGGGATTGTAGAAGTGATGAAGTCCTTTGCACCTCTGTCACAGGGGGGGTCGCTCACCCTTATTCCCCCCCCCTGTTCTCAGCCGGTTTCCGCTCCTGTTGGCTCAGTATTGGCGCTGAGAACCCTGAGTTTGTCAGGTGTAAAGTGACCTGCTGAGTTCTGATGGAGTTCTGGCTGAGGGTCTGACTGAAAACCAAAGCTGATCACATCCCAGTCTCAAACTCTTGGATTCTCTTACGGATTGCACATCTGTAGTGGTATATATCTATTAAGTAAATGTTGACTCTATGCCTCTCTTTTTGACAGCCAGACGTCTTGGCTTGAGGTTTGCTGGTGAGTATCGGAGCGTCTTTGAGTTTTATATTTTTAGAAACGACCACTTGCATCGTGATGAGTTCCTGTTACCGCCCCAGTCTGAGAATCCATGACTGATTGGTATTGTTCTGATTTGTGTGGCGTTTATTAGCTCCCTGAACTTTTACATCCCACCATCTGTATAGCCTTTATTTAACAAATCTTCTTTTCCTCTTATGCAGGATTCCAGCTGCATCTGAAGAATTTGCTGTTGAGATTTTATTAAACAGTTTTCTGTGCATTAAAACTGAAATAAAATATAAAAATTGTCTTTTTGTTTTTATTATAAAAATGTCATGTTTATTAAGGTTGTAGGGGGGGAACATAAATTCCAGAGCTCAAGTCAAACTTGAAGGGGAAAAACTTATATATATATATAATTTTTTTTTTTTTTTTCCCCTCCAAGCAAAATGGCACCAATTCAAACTCATTTATTCTTTTTCCTTTTTAATTCCTAGAACACTTGATTTAATAAAAACTAATGTGCTGTCCCGTCTTGACTAAAAGCACATTTATCAGTCTTTAACCAGCAGGAGACAAATGAGTTGAAACTAAGACAAAAGGTGCAAAATGAGTTCTGGACTCTGGAAGGAGCTGTTCATACTTTTCACCTTTGCTGCATTTGATACTGGTTTGTTTTTAAGAAGCTGAGATTTGTGGCAAAAAATATTAACTAAAACCATTATTGAACATTAATACTGTCTGGAGCATAGAAGCAGACCTGATGGAAGCTTTGCCTCCATCTTGATTCTCTTAACCTTTAAATGAACCAGTGGACATTAATACATTTGGAAACTAGAACCTCTAGCTAGTTTTGCATGTTTGATCCATAGATGGTGCTGTAAATGGTTTTTAAACTGACAGACAAGTGTAGTTTTCACCAAGACAGGTTATGGATGGGATTTAAACCTTTTGCTGGGTTTCTATTTAGCAGATATAGTCAATTCAGAACCTTGAATTCAGAGACAACTATTTAATAAAGAAAATCAAACATGTCTTAACACAAAATAGAAAAGCAAAACAGTCCAGGTTTGTAATTCTAACAGAACCGGCGTCTCATTCTGCCGTGAAGATCCTTGCAGCGATATCATCCAACAGCCAGTCCACTCCGGCCAACAGGTTCTCTCCCGTCACTGCGCTGCAGCCGATGATGCACCAGTGATGAGTTTTGATGTCATCCAGAGCCAACGCCTGCATTAAAAAGAAAAACAAACATGAAGTAAGCCCATTAATAAAAGTTGGGACTTGTTTTATTTTACCTCTCGTATCGCCTCTTTGGTCAGCGCTCCTGGCAAATCTTGTTTGTTGGCAAACACCAGCAGCGTTGCACCAGCTAATCTCTGCAACAAGAACAAAGATGATGGAAATGAATCACCTGGAGTCAGCAGTACAGCTGGATGAACTACTTAATTATGACTGTATCAAAAATTTGATACATCCTGCAGATTTTTCACTTTACATCATAAGCATTTTTTTGTACAATAAATAGAAATACATAAATTCTTCAATTAGTCATTCCTTCACTGAACACTTGATGATTTGTGGTGAAGGAATCATCTTTAGATAAAAATATTCTAACATCTGAAAAGCTCCGCAGTTTCTAGTTGATTTATCGACAGTGTAGAGTTAACAGGATTACTGATTAATAATTGGATAGCAAAATGTGTAACATATTTTAACTGAATTTGAATCAAAAAGCTAAAATTGTCAAGTTCTGAGTAGAACATGTTTAGAAAAATGTTTTTATAGCTCTGAGTTTGTTCTCAATAAATGGCCTTTTTTAGAGTATTTATACGCCTATTAACAGTTAACTGATTACTAAGTTAGTTGACGATTATCTCAATAATCGATTAATCATTTCAGCTCGACCTCACTAATTATTTCCTTCCAGAGTGGCAGATTTGTGTTGCCAATATCCTGTATTCATGTCACACAGCATCTTCAATCAACTGATGTGACTCGTTTATGTAAAACTCTCCTACTTATAATTCTTGATTGTTGCCAGGAAAACAAACCAACCGAAATACTGAAACGTCACATTTCATGACTGTAGTTTCTATGTACATGACTTTAACCAGAAGTAGAAGTAAGCTGAACCTCCTCCAGCAGCAGCGCGCTCAGTTCCTGCCTGCAGTCCTCCAGTCGGAGTCGGTCAGCGCTGTCCACCACCCACACCAGCCCGTCTGTGCTCTCAAAGTAGTTCCTCCAGTAGGAGCGCAGGGACTTCTGGCCTCCAACATCCCAGATATTCAGCTTAAAGCTGGAAAAAACGTCACAGTGGAATCAAGGTGAAATTTCAGCACTCTTTTCACACTCCCAGATTAAATAACGCTAAAGCTTTTTCCTGCCACACATGATTTTCTCATGTCTTAAAAATGAAAGCTTTTGTCCTGCAGGACTGAGGGTTACTGACCCTCTGTGCTCCAGGGTTTTGATGTTGAAGCCCAGCGTTGGGGAGATGGTGCTGACGTCTTCTCCGTTGAACTTCTTCAGGATGGTCGTCTTCCCGGCGTTATCCAGACCTCTGCAGGGAGCAAAGTTAAAGAAACTCCACGCAGCTTCAGATAAACACTACTATTTGTAATGTTTGATTTATTTATTTAGTCATTTTGTATAGAAAATACAGCAACATTAATATCCTGCTTTAGCAGTTTATTGAGAATCCTCAAACCAGAAGCCAAATTTAAGCCAGCTAATTTTGAGAAAATCCTCATAATTAGGGTTGTACTCTTTATTTGGCACCACTTGTGGTGGCAGGACGCCAGATTGGCTCTACTATATTAGTTCTCTTGTTCCTTTTTTGGCTTTGCAGGTTCGGACAATTATTCCATCTGGTTTTGGTCCCTTTGATTTGTTGTGCAAGTGTGAGAAGGATGAGGTTCAAACTGTATGATGAGATTATTTCTCACTGTCTCACATTAAGTCAGTTATTTAAAAAATTTAATGTTAATTTCTTTACATTTGATCCTTCAGTTCTCTAAAGCACTTTGAATTACCTTTATATATGATGCTACACGTAAACTCGCCTAGACATCTCATTTATCTACATTGTTACATATTTGTCTACTTTTCAAGTATAAAGTATTGTGATAAGAAAAGAGAGAAACATGCAGTGTTAAATATAACTGCTCTTTTAATACTAATTTTTTCTGCTTTTTGCCTTTCATGCTGCATGCTACTTTGCTATTAGCTAACCGTTATGGAAAAGGATACAGCATCAGAAGCCTCATCTCCCGCTCCTTCTGCTTCATCTTCTTTAATATCGTCAACAAACCCATCTTGAAGTGTAAAAAAAACCCCAAAATAAATATTTTCGCATTACAAAGACAATAACCGTTGGTTAATGGCTAAACATGTTAGCTTTCAGAAGCATTGGAATCCATCACGCATCCGGGAGTGTTGGACCCGCCCCTCATAGCCTCCGATTGGTTAATTTGCTTCTGAAAAATGTCCGATTGGCTGTTACGTGTTCTTGACGCTCGTTGATTGGCCAATGGTTAGCTAGGGTGAAACTGTACTGAAAACGGTTAAAAACTTCTGCCGCTATACGTCAACGCCTCCGCCATGTTGGGGCGGGAAGCTATGTGCTGCAATAGAATTAAAATGTGGATTATTTGCACATATTTTTCTATATGTTAAGTTCTGTTTCCATTTAATCCTTTGAAACCTCTCTGCAAACGTTGACTTTAGTTAAAAGATTTAAATGATCAAGTTTCAGGAACTTTTATTTAACACAGATGTGAAGACATTTTAAAAGCATTTTAAACATGGTCTATTAATTCAATTCTATTGAACAAATATTTTTTGAACAATTTTAGATTTTCATAAATTTTCTATAATGGGATGCTTAACTAGGGAATATTGTTTTTCACTTGGCTGACAAAAAGTCCTGCACTAAATAAAATATATAGATAAATAAAGAGCATCTAATTATTGTGTTGCGTATAGATGATACTATAACACTAATAGACTGATGTCACTTTTATTATTTCAGTAGAGAATTTACATAATTTTTCTGACCCTTCTACTGCAATATGCTATTTATTTATTTATTTTTTACCTTATATTGTGTTAAATAAACAAAATATAACTATTACAACCTTAAAATAATATGGGACTGTTTGAATAATGTACTTTTCGTCATATGTTCATTATTTTTTTGCAAATTTTTTTAAGATCAAAATTATAAAAAATAAAATAAAATAAAATTTGATAAATATTTTTGATGCTCAATAAGATTTATGTAATTATTTTATCTGTCAGGTTCAGAAAAATGTACACTAGTGATATGTGGGTTTTTTTTGTTTTTTTGTCGCCACCAAGTGGTCAAAGTTGAATTTACACTATTATTCTAAATACCAGGTCCAGGAAATGTGATCCTCATTCTTGTGTAAAAATGGCCCAGTCAAAGTTTGGATCCAAATAAGTGTGAATCTGTGGCAAAACTTGATGTTTATCTATGTATTTCCTCCAATCTGATAGAGCTTGAGCTTGACTTGAAGGGAAATACTCTATGTGAGGAGTAGCTGTAACAGCAAAGTAGTGACTAAGACTGGCTCACTACAAACAAAAGCCACAGTTTTCACATTTTCTTTGTAAAATAATAATAAAATATAACAGTACTGTATAATTTTGCTTTTAATACCAAATTATTCAGTAATTTGTTTTGGTCTATCACATAAATTCCTAATGAAATACCTTTCACTCTGCAGTGACAAAATAAGCAGAAATGTAAATATAGCGTGTGACTGACTGGAAACCTGTCCAGAGTGTTCAAGCAAAAAATGTTTGTACCTTTAGCAGTTTGTAAAAGAAAAAAAAAGAAAAACAAAGAGTATGAAAAGGAGTAAAAAACAAAACTGTTTGAAAGTGCAGTCATTGCAAGTGACATTTAATGCTTCTCCTAAGATAATCTTA
Source organism: Poeciliopsis turrubarensis (assembly GCA_010277015.1). Lineage (NCBI taxonomy): Eukaryota > Metazoa > Chordata > Actinopteri > Cyprinodontiformes > Poeciliidae > Poeciliopsis > Poeciliopsis turrubarensis. The sequence continues at coordinate 4,204,127 of VMRN01000026.1, read as the reverse complement.
GAAACCAGCTCATATTTTGTAAAACCGAGCAGAGACTGCAGGGTTGCAATGATGCTAAGAAAGTTTTTAAAATCAAACCACCATCAAGTAAAAAAGAAGATGTGAAAGCAATGATTATGGAGAAGCAAAACCTCAAGTGCACACTATCTAGTACAAATCTATATTAAAAAACACATCATTGCAGTTTGTCATCAGTTTTTTTTTTTTTTTTTTGTCAATTAAAATGTTTTCTGTCCAAAGAAAGGCATACAAGGCCAAAAGGTCAGTTTTTATCAGAAAGAGGTCACGAGCATTGCTGGGTCATAAGAGTCAGGAATCAAAACTTTAACAGGCAGCACATTTACAGATAATCTTAGCATGGAAGAGTGGAAAAACCCTGGAGAGGTGAGGCCTACCCTGGAGAGAAGACGAATTAAACAAGTCAGAGCATGAATGAGAAAAGTGAAGCAGCAGGAAGACGTCGTTGAAGTTTAAAGGGGAGTGTTATGTAAAATCAACTTCTTAATGTTATTCTCTCACCAAAATCATACTTGGAGTGTTGCTTTGATTCTTTCATGCATGCTTGAGAAATCCTTTAATTTCCATGGCAACCATTCAGCTGTGCAAAACGCCTGGGTGGACCTAGCCCCGCCTGCAAGACGCAGCTCCGCCTCTGGCCTGCGGTTTTTACGTTTTTGAGCTTCCAGAAACTTGGAAGTTTTCAGGAGCTGAGTCAAAGTAGCAGAGATTTGTGGAGGGGTGCTCATCCCTCTGAGTCCTTCACTCTGCTCCTTCAGACTAGCAAGCAACAATTAGCAAACACCTGGCGGAACTGCACACATGCTGAGCTACTTTTCAGTCCAAAGTTGATAAAAATGTTGTAAAAGGCTTAATAGAAGAGCATGTTGTGATGACTTCCTGGAGGCAGAGTTTTTAAAGAGTAAATTTTCTTTTAAGTCATGTTTGATATATACAGCTTAAATGTGGAAAATAGTTGTAAAATAAGATATTTTACACCAACTATATCAGTCCAGAAGTGACAGAATTAAACATTTTGTAGAGTCACATATTTCCATTTCGATACTTGTTCTCATTTGTATTCATTTAATGCATTTTATACATACATTTCTTGTATTTACACATGTGTTATAAATTCCATACCACTAATAGTTATGTAATATTTAACATTCTGGATGGGAGCCTGTCTACCAACATGCAATTTCTCGTAGGGGAGAAATAAACTATGTTCTGATCCATATATACGTGTATGAGTGAAATGACTGCAAAGGATTATTTTCCTTTGAACAGAACGTTCTTTTTGGACTACTGTACACTCTGCAGAGGAGCAGAAACAAAGCAGCTTTGTGAAGAAACCTTTGACTCAGGACGATGTTCAGCTTTTGGCTGCAAGCTGGAGTCATTAACGGATTCGTGGGAAGCCCTTTTCCACGCAGGTCCAGTAAAAACAGCTATTTTCTGAGGGGGAAGGGGGAGGCTTCTGTTCGTTTCCCGGCAAGACTGACTCCAGAAATTCCCTGTACTTGGCGGAAGCCCACCACCTTTCTCCTAATTTGGTCAAAGTTTCCGCCTGGAAGAGCGTGGAGCCCTTCACGGGTCGTGGGAAACAGCGGTTACAGTTTTCTGGTTGCCGCAAATGTTTACTCCTGGAAAGAGATTTGTCTCTGGAAATGTGCAATCATCGCGAGTGTCAGTGAGTGGGGCGCCATCTTTGCGGGACACTTGAGCGCCTTTTGTTTACATGTGTGCTAAGTGAAACCAAGAAACAGCAAGTGAAGGCAGCCTACATCAGCCTTAGCATCAGCGGGGTCGTTTAGAATAAAGAGAAACCGAAAGAGGCTGCTGCGTCAGGTTGCATCATCATCATCATCATCTGCAGGGACTCAAACCGCCTGCACTGAAAACTGAGCGGCTCAGTCCTCACACAGCATCAGCGGCTCCCCGCGCCACCTGCAGCCCAGGTGGGTCGGCCTGACTCACCCTGCCAGGCTGGATGTGCTCTGATCCGGACCGGGTGAGAGTCGGTCCTGCTGCTGGAGGAGAAACATGCCCCTGCTGTTCATGGACACCGGGATGAGTGAGCTGAGCAGCCCCTGCGGCTCCCTGTCGGCGGAGGAGTACAGCAGCAGCACCTCTGCTCTGGTATGCCCTCATACATATATATACACACACACATATATATATATATATAGATCTCATCTAATTAAATTTAACATATGTCATTGTTGCCATATTTGAACTATTAGTGTGCAGTATTTTTTCCACAAATAATAATTATTGTTGGCTTGTAATTTTAACCAATTTACCAATTTTAATCCACAAGTCTATTTAGGCCCCATATGCTCACATTGAATTGGCACTAACTAACTAACTAATTGGTCACCCTGTGTTTTAAATGGATATTAATATATTATCTGCTTAAATAATATAGAAATAATCCATATGGCTTCCAAATGTTTTCTGGAGTCCCTCTATGTTAAACCAGTATGAATAATTTGTGACATGTGTCCATTATGTGAAATCCCATTTCGGCTTCGTTTCAGTAGGAGTCTGTTCGGTTCGGTACGGTTCCGTTGTAAAATCGGCCCATATAACCGACACCGAGGCCCGGGAACGGATGTCAATGAACAACGATAACTCCACAGCCAGCGGCATCGCACAGCCTCTTGATTTTTATTTTATTTTATTTTATTTTATTTTATTTTATTTTATTTTATTTTATTTTGTTTTTGGGTGTCACACAACACAGTCCATCGATTGACGCACAGAAAAACGTTATTGATTGCAACAATAAAGACATAGACGCCATGTTAGCCGTTTGGATCTAGCTGCTAGTGGGACCCCATGTTAGCCGTTTGGATCTAGCTGCTAGTGGGACGCCATGTTAGCCGTTTGGATCTAGCTGCTAGTGGGACGCCATGTTAGCCGTTTGGATTTAGCTGCTAGTGGGACCCCATGTTAGCCGTTTGGATCTAGCTGCTAGTGGGACCCCATGTTAGCCGTTTGGATCTAGCTGCTAGTGGGACGCCATGTTAGCCGTTTGGGTTTAGCCCTGCCTGCTCAGTGAGAGTTGAAGCGTCTCATACATACATAAAATAGCGAACCGAACCATACCGCTCAATGGAGACCAGACATTTTATCAGCATATTTATTTTTACTGTATTTGTAAATGTTAGCTAGACAGAATGATAAATTTCAATTCAACCTTTGCTAAAGTTGAATTGTTAGAAAGTGGACTCATAATGGGGAATATTCATTTTCTTTTTTTCTCTCTATATTTTGTGTTGTTATAAACTAAAGTGGCTCTGTTAGTTCAAATAAACCAACTATTTATTGTAATAAAATAGCATAAGAGATTACGATCTGCATACTTTCACCTTCGCTTTGAAATGGGAATATTTCCTGCTATTGATAATCCTTATCTTCACTCTGAATCCACAAGACAGCAGCCATGCAGTCGTTTGCAGGGACGCCTGCAGGAAGTTTTCACACTCATGAAACTTAAGAGTCACTTACTAATTAATGCACTAATGTATTAATGTAATTGTTAACTTGCAAACAGAATCCAAACTCTAAATGTTTTCAAACAAATTATTTGGAATGGGAAGAAACAGGAGAAGTTTGGTAAATTTATTCAAGTTAGTGGATGAAAACTGAACCTGAAAATGAAGCATGATCTTCAGTAACTGTTGGCCAATACAGCGGATTGGTACTTTATATACAGACAGTGCCATAAAGCACATTTTATTGCTAAAATGATTCTGGTTTCATCATTAAAAAGGGTCTGGAAATTAGACCCTGACATTTTTATTTTATTTAAAAAATATCTAAAATCTGCTCTACTTTCTTTCTATCTCAAGGTGATCGGTTTTAACTTCACACGTCCAGAGTTGCTTATGTTTTTTTGATTTTCTGCGTCAGTTTTAGGAATCACATTCTGCCTCAGGATAGATTAGCTTTTACACCTTTATCTTATCCTTTTATTGCCGCAATTCCAAAACCGGGAGGCACGTGACGTCTGAGTGAACATGGAGTAAACCCGATTTTTTGGAGCGTGTCATCAACTCCGCAGGGTTGCAATTAAACCTTTTGCTTTTGGTTTTGCAGGAGAGAGAAGGAGAGGGGAACCAGCCTCGACCCAGAGCGACAAAGAGGCGAGAAAAGAACCGAGACGCGGCGAGGAAAAGCCGGCGCAAACAAACGGAGAGAGCAGATGAGCTGCACGAGGTGCGAAACGATCCCTCCCTGAAAACCAGGGAAAGCTTCTGTTTCTCTTCATGCTTCCTGCATTTTTCAACCTCCGGCAGTCAGCCGCCTTCCTGGTCAACTGACCCACACACCCTCAGACAGTGTGACAATCAGGGAGTGTATGCGTGTCTGTTGTGCAATCGGGCGGCAGGCTTGTTGCTGTTTCTTGTAAACGCTCGGCTTTAAGAGAAGGACTTTCCCTTTGGCCTCTCCTCCACGTTGGCCCGCCCCCTTCTCTACCCATACCTCCCATACACACACACTCACACACACACTCACACACACACTCACACACACAGACACTCCTTTCTCTTCTTTTTTCCTCTGCTGACCCGTTTCCCCCTCAGAGCTAAACCTGAACTCTTCAGCATTTTATTCTGACTTTAAGCCAAGCATTAAGAAAAATACCTGGAGCTCAGACACATAAAGGACCACCTCCTTTTCTTAACGTCTAAGTTATTTCTTTCATTTAAAACAAGTAAATGCCACCTAATATACAGTTTATACATTTTATACAATTTAAATCAATTCAGTTAATTTCATAACATGTCATCTCAAGGCTCTTAAAAACTATAAAAAGTCTTTGTAGTTATGAATTCATTAAAAATCTGAATTTTCTGGCTTTTTCTCTTGTATTAGGTTTTAAATGGTTAACCTCACTTTATTTTTGATACAGTATTTCACACATACATACAAAATGCAAAAACAAAAATAAATAAAAAATTGTTCAGAATAAACACATGAGAACTAAAGCTGAATAAATCAGATATGATGCAAAATAATTGGGCAAAACCTTGTTGATGTTTTAAAATAAATGAATAAAAAATATATATATTTGTTAAAAGAAAAATACTTTTACATTTAAAAAAATTTAAATTGTCTGGCAAACATTCGTCCTATCACACTTTAAAGGTTAATTCTAAAAAAGTTTTAACAGCTTAGATCACTGATTAATGATTTCCCAAACAACCTGTTGGACCCAAGCTGTTTATGGGCACAAACTTCTGGAAAGCAGAGAAAATAAACCAAAAAGTGGGACACTGCCTTTAAAAATGGGAGCACAAATGACCCGTTTTAATGAACCTGTTGCCAGAGGGACAGAAGTTAATGCGCTTTCATTAGTTACAATAACAATAATATGATTTACTATAAAATATTTGTTTAAAAACACAAACTATTCAGTGACATGGGTGGTTCTAGATGGGGGTAAGCAGGGGCCTGTGCACCTATAAAACTGGAATTAGAATTAGACTTTTTGGTCCGTTGGATAAATTTTAGGTTTTACCTTGATATTTTTATTGTAATAAGGAATTAAAAATTAAATTTTAGCTTCAGCTGTATTGATAAAGGATCACAGTTTTCATCTCAGGGGTCTGAAACATACAGATCCAGAGACACAAGTGGCTTTTTGGCTCTATTTATTTAAATATGGCTCTAAATAAATAGTTTATTTGGCTCTAAATAAACTATGAAATATTGCAGTTATTTATTTTTTTTATTTCATTCTTTCATTCTTTGTCCTTCTTACTGACAAAAACACAATAAATGGCATAAATATCTGCACCACCATATTCAACTGAGTCAAAGGATCTCTGAAAAAGATGTTAAATGAAGCTGAACTGATTTGAACTGAGGTAAACTAAAGTACAGTAAATTAAATTAAAATAAATTAAAATTGACTTAATGTATTTCTGTTAAACTGTCTAAATTTAAAATGAATTGCTCTTAAACTGTTGTAAAGAAAACCTCTAATGACGGCGTGGAGGGGAATGCTGTGGTACTGGACTGTGTTTGTGTTGCACTTTGACCAAAACACGTCAGAAATTCAGTAAATGATGCCCCCGTTAAATGGCAGTTTGAAAGCTGTAATCTCAAAGACGAGGGGAAATCCCAGCAAACGGTTCAGAACAGGTGTTACCAGAACTATAGCCGGAAAAAGGTAGATAAAACAACTCCACTCATTCTAGCCTTTACGACGATCTGTTTTCAGAGACAAGTCAAAAATAATTTAATCTTAGATCTCAGAATTCTGACTTTAATTATGGAATTCTGAGATTAAAGTAAGAATTCAAACATTTTTCTCAGAATTCAATGTTTTCCTCAAATTCTGACTTTTTTTTTGGATATTTTTTTTTTCCCCCCCCCCCCCCCCCCCCCAAACCCCCTAAAAAAAATTCAGAATTCCCACTTCACAATTCTGGCTTTAATTTTTGGAATCCTGACTTTTTTTTTAGAATTCTGATTTATTTCAGAATTTTAACTTTAATTTCATAATTCTAAGATTAAAGTCAGAATTCTGAGAAAGTCAGAATTCTTTCTTCTTTTTTTTCAGTGACCACTGATGGTAAATGAAGGAGTCTAATAAATGCAACCCCCTGAACCTCCTCTCCCCCCCAATAAAACAAAACAAAGCCAAACACTCCGCTAAAACCGGTAAAGTGCTGGACTGAACCCAGAAACAAAAAATGTTAAACAGATCTTTAAAATGTCTGGACAAATGAGTCGTGACTCGAGATTTTTGCACAGTAAATTGAGACAAAGTTAAAGGTGAATTCAAGGTTCCAAGACAAATGAGCCAAAAGAATAAAAAATTTCTATTGTGAAGTCGATAATTTGATTTATTTAAAAGAGATAACAAGGCCAAAGTTTAAATCCCATGTTTATAAGCCTGTCATGTGTATTGCAGACAAATATCTGTCTGTCAAAGAGAAAGTGGAACCTTTTAACACCTGAGGTGTTTCTTGATCCGGGTGAATGCTGCGTCTGTTGGACCCGGTCGGATGAGCTTTAACATAATCGCTCGGGTTTTATGAATGGGTGTGTCTCTGTCATGTGTAGTAAGTCCTGACTTTTGTTTTCTGTCTTTCATCTCTTTCACTTCTGCTTTCAGTGTGTCGTTTAACCACATTTTAAAGAAGCATGGAGACCGCAAGCTGCTTGATTTAAAGAAAAAGCCCAGCGTTGTGTCAGCGATTCACTGCCCAACTACACTATCTGGAGCGAGAAAAGATCCTTAGTGCGGGTTTATTTGAGGGATACTTTGTTATTTTAAGCAACGTCCAAGCACAAAGTTTGAGGTTTAAGTTGCCTATAGAAATTGGAGGCTTAATAACATATTTTTATATAAGGGAGAGTTGGTTAACGTTGCAGCAACACAGTTCAAATACAACAATCATCATTCTATCTCAGATTTGTTGCAAATCCTTTAGGGAGTTCCACAGGGTTTAATACGTGGCTCCCTGTAGAAACTGAATTGAACAAACATTTTCTTGCTTCCACGTCAAAAGGGATAATAAGAAAGAAGGAAATGACTGTTTAGTATGTGAGCACATACTGAGAGGGTGAGCATGTGGACTCACACTTTCTTTACATACACACACACACACACGCTTCCGTTAATCTGCTAATGCGCTAGTAGCAGAGCTAACTTTTCATTTTGCTAATTTTGAAAACATTCAGCGCACTTTCCGTAATTTAATTTTTCCTGATATTTCAAAGTGTTAATGCCCCCACCAGGGTAAGCATTGCTTATTCATTTTAGTCTTTTCAAAATGTTTACATTTTTTAAGACATTATCGTTGGTGTTCAGGTTTTAATCTTCCAATCTTTCAGTAACACATGATTATCAAGTGATATTTTCAAATTTTCTGTCAACTTAAAACATTTTTTAACTCAAAAACACAATGGGCCGCTGGATGAATGACTGCCCTAATGGCTTGGCAAGTTTTCTGGGGGAAATGTTGCACCTACCAATTGTATATAGAAAGAAAACAACAATGGGTCAAGAACTAAACCTTGTGGGACTAATTACCTTAGTTCTAGTGACAAGATGCAAATCATTCTGCTTATTTTCTAAGATCTTCACTTAAAATCCAGCGATTAACACCACCAAAGGCTTTGAAAACACAGACAGGAAGAGCTGCTTCTGTTATGTCACTGACAAACTTTATAGCTGCAGTTATGTCCTTATTTTCTAATTAAACTCTTGAGTTCAACACTGATCAGCGGGGGATCGCCGTCCTTGTTTGATCATCCTCACTCGTTTCATGCTGAGCCGTCTATTAACGGCCATATTTCATTTCTCCTTGGGGGCGGTGGGGTGAACCGGGCATCACGCTCTCGGTGACTTTCATGCTTTCTGCTGCGGCTCTCTCAAAGCCTCAGAGTCTCTGCTATCTAATTACAGCAGCCGTCAGGCCTGACGTCATCGTATGTGGGTGGGATGCTTTGTGTTACTGTTGGATTTTAATGGCTGATGAGGGATCCTCTCTGCTTTAATAAGCGGGACCTTCACATTTTGTGCGTTTTTTATACCTTGATTCGGGTCTCAGCTGCTTCTAAAAACGGACCAAACACTTAAAAAAACACCGGGTTAGTTTTTGGCATTAAGTTAAGGTTTTATGATTCTGTTTCCTCTGGAATGTAACGTCACAAATCGGAAACCCCAGTGAAGCATGTTACCTAGCAACCAAAATTGAGCTCTAACCTGTTGCCTAGCAACCCAAGCTGAGTTCCGGCACGTTTGGTCAGCTGGTTTTATCCCTGTGTGCGCTGTACAATGGCTGCTGGAGAAGACAAGTGTTTTGTTTACTTTCCATTCAGAAACCACTGGCTGCATTCTGGTTGGTTGTGCACAATCATATTTTCAAATTTATCGTTAGTTATTGATACTCTTATTGAACATTGGAGAAAATGAAAAAAAAAAACAGAACAGAACAATCCTGACAATATGGACAGCTTTTTAACAATCAGTTGGAATTTATATGATTTTAAATAAAAATTATTGAAGTGATTTTACAAAAATAAATTATAAACGATACAATAAATGCCTCCCCCACGTTGACCTACTGTTTAGAAACCAACTGCTGCATTTTTGTTGGTTGTGCAGGAGGCTCTACTAATGCTTTTCAAAGATGTGCGGTTGTTTGTGTGTGTAAAGTTTGAGTTGCGGGTCGTGTCCAGCTGCAGCTCATGTGGATTTAAGATGACATTATGAAATGCAGAACTGAGCAGACTAAATCTCATTATCTAAGAATAATCTAATCTAAAATAAGAATAATTTTGGTTAAAAAAAAAAAGATTTACGTATAGGTTTTGTATAAACCTATCCTAACCTGTTCAAGGAAGAGATATGGTTAATAAAGTAACCATATCTTTCTCTTCTTGCCTCTTGTTTGTTTAGGAGCTGCAGAATCTTGAGCAATCAAATTCAGCTCTGCAGAAGGAAATTACAAAGCTGAAGAAAGACCTTCGCCTCTATGAGACGGCACTGGAACGCCACACATCTCACTGCTGCCTCACGAACGGCGCTTCGTCCCCAGCAGATAGCAAAACCAGCACCGGGCCTCTGCAGGACTCTTCCTCCTTAAACACCAAAGGGGGTTTAAAAGCCTTCAGTGACCCTGAAAAGACTCATCTCCCATCTTCATCTTCCTCTCCAGCAGCATCAGCCTCGTCGGCTAAACTCCTCGTTACCTCGTCTTCATCCACTACCCCCTATTCTGTTTCTTTCTCCATGCATCCAGCTCCTCATTCCTTGTTTTGTGAACCACCCACCAGCTTCGTTCAATCCTCAGCAGCTCAGCTACTGGCCAACAACGCTAACACAACCGCCTCAGCATCTCCAAGCTTTACAGACGATTCATTTTTAAGAACCCTCAGTTCTTCCTTGGCAGCTGCACCGGCAGGTCGATCCTCCTCAGCGGTACAAAACACAGCTTTACAGAAACAAACCAGGAATCTGCCTCAGTTTCCGCCCTGCAGGTTCAGTGGAAGCAGTGATGTGACCTTGGTGACCTCTCCTCCTGCTGCTCCTCTAGCCTCCATTGGAGGTTACAATCAACAGGTTTCTCCGGCTCCTGAGTCCCTGCTGTCCCTGCTCACAGTGCCCAGCCCTCTGAATCACTGTCAGACCACCTTTCATGCACCAGCACCGGCCGCCTCTAAGGACATGTCTCTCTCTGAGCTGCTGGAGGTCGACGAGTGGATCCTGAGTGGCTTCGGCAACCAGTAGCATCAGAACAGCTTTTTATTACATTGAGAGAAGTCCAACTGTACGACACAACCAACGTCTCGCACTACAAAAACAAAACATCCCACCAAGTATTTTTGGCCCACTTTCTAGTGCAAACATCTTAGTTAACTTTAAATAAGACAAAATTAACCTCCAAGTTACGATTCAGCAAGAATTGTGTCATAAAGTTGTTGAGCATCAAACCCTATCAGGTCCTTATAGCACGGAGTCGTCATCTTATCCCAACAATAAGATCATTTTCTAGTCATTTTTACCAGGGATGTCAATAATAGTAAACCTTAAAATAAAAATCATTTTTATTTCAGCAGTATAATTTTCCACTTAGATTTTCAGTTACAGTAATGCCAGAACAAACACTTTTCTGCTCTACCATCACAAATGTAAATAGGAATAAAGTTTGCTAAAGTCCTTCTTGGGGGGCTGCAGAGGGAACGGGTCGCCCAGGGTCCAATTTATGTAAGAACCGCCACTGGATAAAGCAGAAAAAGCTCTTTCCTGGTATTGAACTGGTATTAATGATCCCATAACAGATCAAGTTACTTTAAATATGTCACACATTTTCCAAGGCTGCTAAGAAATACGTCTGTATCTGAAAATGTTGGCTGGTAATAAATTAGTAAAGCTGCAGCTTTCAAAGAATAAATCGACTTAAAAGAAGGACGATGCATTCATCAGCTCCTGCGTCAGGCCTTTGCCTGACTTTGTTCCTGTTCTGTTTTGAGCCCAATACTTAATTTTCCCTCTGTTTGAACAGAGAGTAATCCTTTGGTCAGCGACCACAGAGACCTCCAGAAAGCAAGACAAACGACTCATCAGGATCCATTTAAGAGATTTCAAAACTTAGCGGAAGGAATCTATGAACGCAGCACGGTTTCTGAGAAAGTTCTGCACCTAATAAAATCAAAACAAAGAGTTTTATTTCTCTCGTTTGCCAAAATCTAGGGAAGAAAAACATGCCAAACACCAGATGTGCTTGGTGCCTTTTTCGATCTCATTCTTTACTCCTAACAATCGATTAATCTGTCGCTTATTCTGATGATTAATCTATTAATCAGATAAAAAAGTCAGCACATTCGAAATACATTAAAATTAACTCTTTTTTGAGTCTCTTTATTCCATTTATCAATTATTTCAATAATTGATTCATCGTTTCAGCCCTAATATTTCTTAAGCTGGATTTTCTTTTTAGCGGCTGATGACCCCTGAAATCTGCCGCGTACGCCACGACTCAAACTCTGCAACATCAACTGAACTGAGTCACTGTTTCTAAGAACGGTCCTGGTCGTCAGCTGTTTCTTAATTTAAAAAGAAACAGTTGGTTCTGTGACCGTTCGAGTCTGAGCTGACGTGCAGCGGCTGCGCTTCCCTGCAGGTTCGTGGAAGTGCAATTTGTAGATATTTGCATCAGAAGCTCCCAAATTGAACCAGACAGCTGTGCCTGCATATTTTGTAAACTTATTTTTGCATCTAAAGACGCCGAGGGATTTGTCTTTCCCGTCTGCTGCTTTTTATTTTCTGCTGCTTCAGGACAAAGCAGTGCGATCCGAACCAATCTGGTTTCAGTGGTCTTGTCTGTGCTGAAGCAGGAACCAAATGTAAATGTGGCGGTGAAGGAACCTTCCTCTGACTCATGAGTCGCTGCAGCAGCAGCCGCCACGCCGGGCGCCCGCCGCCTTGAGCTGACATGCACCACCGAACACCCAGTGATCCCACCAGGTTGTTTCAAAACACGTTTTGCATCAACTACTTTTCCAAATTTTGCATAAATATGAGAGTAACAGCCAGTCGCCAGCGTACATAACAAATATTTATTATTTTCTGAATATTTAACTCTTTGAATGCCAGTTTTGGCCACAAAAAGTGGATGTTATCACCAGATTTTTCTGAAGAGGCAAAAATAACAGTAACTTTAGAACATCAGCAAAAGTTTTATGTTTTAGAAAGTTGTTGCCAGTAAAAGTAGAAAACAGAGTAAACTGCTCCACCTGGAGGCCAACGACACAAAGTGAGCTTTTAAAGATAATTATGGAAACCAACATTTATCAGATAATATTCAGGTTTTTAACTTCTTAAATGCTTGTTTTAGAAATTCAACTGTCTTTTTTTTTAAAACATAAAGTTTTTTCTATCCTCTTAAATATTCAAAGGTTTGGTTGTTTCAGGTAAACTAAATAAATTGCTCCATTTTTTTAAATGAATGATCTTAGTATCAGCTCCCGTCAAACAGCAAAAATGATCACAATTCTGATCTATTCTTACATTGGAAACTAATTAAAAAGTCTTCAGAAAGTAGATTTTTTTTTATCCATTATTACACATCATTGTGGGAAATAATAAAACACAAAAATCTGAAGGGATTTCAACATGAGGGAATAAAAGAAGAGATACAGATTGTTCAGTTCAGCTCAAAAAAAGCCCATGAAGGAGAAACATCTAAAGAAAATCACATTTTTACACATTTCATGCTTTTTTTTTTGGCATCAACTCAACTCAAGTTAAACAGGTTATGGATTTAATGTTAGAAGATCTTCTGAGGATTGGAGAGGAAAACATTCACCCTCAAATAAAGCAGCCATGTTGGATGGATTTTTCCAATTATTCTCTTCTGATTTATGTGTCATTAATTTTATTTTAAGGATTGTCTCACCAACCAGAAGTTGCCAAAAATGCTGAATGAGTTTAGTTTGGATGAATGAGAGGTTTTTATGGACCATTTAATTATTGAACGATTATCGTGCTTTGGATGGAAATGCTGCATTTGCTTTGTTTTTCACTTAATTTCAACTTTTAATTGACTTTTTCTTACATCGAGGAAAAGGCCAGTGCTTTTATTTAAATGACAATTTAGATTTCTCTAATGATTCATGTTGATTAAATCTCTGTAATTACATATGAAATATAGAGTTTATGGATATATATATATATAGATTGAGAGTGGAAATATATGGGTTTATATTAACAATTTAGTGCATTTTTAAGAATGTGTGTATTTATCAGATGTATTTATGCTGTGGTAGTGTATTTTGTGTAAAAAAAAAAGCAAAATAAAAGCTTTTTCTCTAATGCACACATATTTATCTACTTCTATCTATTTAACTCCGTGATTAAAACATTAAATTAAATCAAATTCATGCATGTTTTTCTCCTGAAGAGATTTTTCTCTTATTAGTTTAATTTTGGGATTTTGTAGAACAAAACTGTGGAAATCTGAACTGTAGATGACTCCATTTTACCTGAAAAATAGCTTTAAAAATAATGCTGGAAATGTCCAAACATGTTCATTCAGTTAAAACATCACAGAAATCTAACTTTAAAAAGAGATCACCTCAGACTAACAGTCAACAGTATTGCAGATGGATTTTATTTAGAAAATTTTGGATAAGCCGTATAAAAACAATCCGTAACAAAAGCAAATTTTATGTGAATTTTCCACAGAGAAACCCACAAATTAAACGCCAGCATCATGTCTTACCTCACCTGTTGTAGTTTGCTGTAAATAAAACAGCTTGAATAATAAATCTATGTCCAAAAAATGAAAGGTTTACACGACTTTATAATTCAGATGAAATAAATGATCACGTCTAAACCAATAATCAAATCTTTACCCATCAAAAAACAAAGAGATTTGAAGAATAAAAACTTTACAGTTGAAAAAATAATGATTTTTAACCCAACTTTTGACTTTAAGAAAGCTTTTTTTCAAGAAACATATTCAAAGTTGGCGTAATGTGACAGGTTTTTACAGTGTAAGCATTTCTTTAGATGTTTCCTGGACTCATTTAATCAGTTGTAGTGAAATTATACCAACATATTGGCGATTATTTCAGTGAAGTTTATCAATAAACCGCGATACATTTGGCCATTGTGCGTTTTGGTGTTTCTCTTGCCCATCAGCAGGATAAAAACATTTTTTTTTTTTTTTTTTTTGGCTGCAGCAAAAAATCTGAAGTCAGTTTGTTTCATTTAGAGAGGAAATAAAACATCAGGAGCTGGAAGATGAGGGGATTGTGGGAACCTGAGCCTGGATGGTCTGATTGGGAGGAACAATGGGAGGAAGCTTGATCCTCAACTTACAACCTTTCCTGGAGGAGGAGGAGGAGAAGCCGGGTATGGAGGGAGGAAGAGCAGGAGGAGGAGGAGGAGGAGGGGAAGGGAGTCAGACAGATACACCGATGGACGTCAAAGCGCTGCTGGAGGTCAGAAGGAGATATTTTACAACCAAATCGCGAGAATGTTGCAGATTTTCTGCAAAGAATATTTGCAGAAAGGCGCAAAAATGATCCGGATGAAATGAATAAATCCTCCCACCGCCGCACAGCTAAAATAAATAAGCCATATAAATAAATAAATCAATGCCGTAGCGTCATCTGCAGTGAGGAGCCTTTCTCTCCCGTCTTGCACCACCTTTCAGCAGTCAAGGCGCTCAGAGTGGGCCGAGCGTGCATCCGGTTGGCGCCGTCAAAATAAAAGCACGCGCAGTTAAACCACTTAGTGAAATTGTGCAAGTCAATTTTATAAACTCGATATCGCCATATGACTTAATTTGCTACATGTGATCAAATTAAGTCTGTCAAACTTGTTTTGTTTATGTTTAACACGACAACTTAATAAACTGTATACAAGTAAGTTGAATCACTTTCTTTCAGTTGCTTATCCTTCTTGTGGGAGATTCCTGCTGCCCAGTCTGGTTGCAATTATAAAGACAGTTTGTGATGTGATAAACAAGCAGCTATTTTACATGCTTAATCCATAATCCAGTGCAGTTTACCTCCCCCCAGGATATCGGATTACTCCCTGAAATTAGTTTTCTAATTCCTTAAAAATAAACAAAAACAAATGAACTTGGAGTTTTTATCAGCTGACAGTCTTAATCAGCAGAAATGAATGAATGTGAACTGAATTAATTACTAAAAAAAATATTTCTTCGGATAAAAAAATCACTTTTTTTCTGTAGAATTAGAACAATACTGAGAAAAACAAATCCTGACAATAAAGAAATATTAACATGATGATTAAGTCAAAATAATATGACAAAAAAATTTGATCCACACTGAAAAAACCAAAACATTATTCTTAAAATTACAAGAATAAAGTCCCGATATGACGTGAATGAAGCTGAAATTAAACGATGGAGTATCAGGGCCATAATGAGATTTTTTTTTAAATTTAATAACAAAAATAAAGTCACAATATTATGAGAATAAAGCCATGAGATGACCAGGATAAAGAGGTAATTGTATGCTCTTTTAATACTCCGACTTTATTTTTGTGACACTAAAACTTTATTATCAAAATGAGTGTCTAACACTCCGTGTGAATAAAGCGAAGTTTCGTTAATTAGAAAGAAAAGCGAGAGACGAATGTTGGTCAATTAGCTGTGATTTAATTTGAAAAGGCAGACTGGGTCATTTCCGGTGGCCCCGTGCGCTTTGACGCAAATCTGGCGCTGTAATAACCGGATAACGGGAACCGAGAAGAAGGACGGCAGCTCAGCGGATCAGGCGGACAGTCGTGTGTGTTTCCTCCGGTTGTGTAACGCAGGCCCAGAGTTTCCCCCTCCGGGCCTCCGGAGCGGCTCCGTCTCTCCCCTTTGTCTGCTTCCTGCTCCTCGGAGGTGGGAGCGCAGCGCGGCGCGGCGCGGCTCGGCTCGGCGGCGGAGGACCTGCACATGTCGGCTCCGTTTGTTTCTCCGCCCTGATATCGGCTGGAGGACGGCGGCGGGAGGAGGAGCAGGTGGAGAACAATCACCGAGCCGCAGGGAGTCCAATAGAAATACATGAATGTGCTGATCAGAGGAGCGGCTACAATCAGGAGAGGATGCGATAAAACCAAAGAGAAGGACGAGAGTGATGCGGCAGCCGAGGTGGGCCCAGATTGATGATTTCATGATATCATCATCCACCGCCAGGACCGGATCCGATTAATAAGGAGGATAAACCACAAACTGATCGGGAATCAGTGTTTTTGTTTTAATCTCTCTGGGATAACCAGGAGGCGCTCTGCGGGTTTTCTTCACCAGGCTGTTATTATCCTGAATGAACATCCACGTTTAGGCCGATGACCGAGGCTGGAGCCTGTGTGACGCCAGTACAGCAGCAGAGGTGTGAGTCTGAGCATCACTGGGAAGGAGCCGCCAGCCCATTTCCATCTGTGCGTAAAACAAACCAGGAGATTCAGGCGATGCGGCCATCAGTCCGGCTCTCATAGAGGCGCAAACCAGGACCGGACCTCCAGAGATTCCTCCCCCCTCCTGCGCATTTACATCCTAATCAACTGATTATCCATCTGTGATTCACAAAGCCACCCACTTCATCCATCCACCCATCCACCCACCCGCCCATCCATCCATCCATCCTCCGTTACGCGCTCCACATCTGCAGCCGTCATGGAGACCACCAAGCTGCCCCCGTCCAGCCCCTCCTCGCCAACCACCAGCTTCTCGGTGCCGTCCGCGGAGAAGGTGGACGGCTTTCCGCGCAGGTCGATGCGCAGAGCGCGGCAGAGGAGGTCCCACAGCTCGTCCCAGTTCCGCTACCAGAGCTCCCAGGTGGAGCTCACCCCGCTGCCCCTGCTCAAAGGTGAGAGACAAAAGACGCACACACAGTTTCCGCCAAGACTTTCACTGTCAACTCACCTCCGACACAGATGAAACCCTCCCACTCTGTTGTAGTCGCTATTTCCAACCCGAGAAGCTTACGCTAGCCTGAATATGCACAAGCCTTCTCAGATAGATTCACAAAACCACTTCAAGAGATGTTTCATCACTTTACTCCCTCTTCCTTTTTTCCATCTTTAGCTCTTTGTCATCTGGCAACACAATTCAAATGAAAACATAAAAAGCCTCCACGAGCTTGTTCTCTGTTAGGAATATTCTTTCCGCCATATTCTGGCGCCCCCTCCAGCGCAGCGCCCCCATGCTTCACATATAGCGCATGTACCACTTTTTGCGTCACTGGACAGGGATCCACATCTTTTTTCCCCTCTTTTTCACTTCAAAAGGTGAAGCTGATGCTTTCTGTAAACCCTTTATGCTCAGAGTGATATATTAACGGTGTTTATTTCTTATTTTTAATGCAAAAATGTCAGCCTTCTGAACTGTTGTTTTTTTCTAATTGATCATTCAGACAAGGAATCCATTAATCGGAAAAAAAATGGCAGATTCTGCAGGCATAATATATTAAAATATGGTAACAAGCAAACAATTCAATTCCTTTTTTAAGCAAGAAAATATTTAGTTTTTTCCTAAAACACAACATAAAATTCCTTCAGTGAACACTTGATCATTTGTAGCAAAGGATGCATCTGCAACTTCAAAAAGGTCTAACATCAAAGCTCAGGCCTCTTAACATCAGTACGGCTCGGCTGATCTATTGATTATTTTCATTATTTAACCAATCAATAAGCTGAATCAGGTTTCTTCTGGTAACTTGTGTCTTTATTCTGCTAATATTTTGCAAAAGTTGTTGCAGCCTGGCGCTAATACCCCGTCGTACAACTCAAAGAGAGAATGACTGACAGAAAAACTCATTTTTGAGAAAGAAAACGGGAATCAATTAAAATCACATCTGGGTTGAAGAATATATATCATATCAGTGGTTCCCAAAGATTTTCTGGGCCTCCTATGCATTAAAATAAAATGGCAATGGCACTTTATAGGGGTTGCGCCCCACACTTTGAGAACCACTGCCCTAAGTAACGATAAACAACATTTAGATACGAAAACAAGTCCAGTTTAGTTTAGGCAAATTGGGCTGACCACAAACGATGTTGAACCTCTGGAATCGTCTGGACTGAAGCCGTAAAGCTTCACCCGTCATCAGTTCGTCTCTCTGACTGATTGATTTGGGAAACGGGCGCAGCAGCCTCTCCATCACAGGAACATTTTCCCTCCTCAGCTGCGGACTGGACTCACTTCCTACCTGCCATGAAATACATAAACATGAGTGACCTTTGTGCCAAACTGGATGGGGATCTGGAGATGCAGATCTGTTGTTGCCATAGTTCTGGCCCCTCGGCTCCTGAAAATACACAGAGGAAACTTTTAATCTACCTGAAGGCAAAAGGCTGCAAAGGCGGCAGAATCAACAACATGTTGCATTTGAATCGCAGCGAGTAATCTCTGTGGGAATCGGCCTGCGGTTTGATGCATGTTTGTTTTCTGTGGCAGACTTCGTGTTTATGCAGTGAGATGCATGTCAGAAGGTCAGAACTCTTGATTCTTCTCTTTTCGGTGTCGGAGTCAATAACTCGGCTGGTCATGATAGCAGAGTTTATCCTGAGCGATAAATTGTTCCAGAAGTTATTGCGATAAAACGACAATGTTGTTGTCATTTTGTAAAGAACGCAAATCACTTGAACTGGAGGATATTTTCAATATTCAAAATAAAACACACACAAAAAAATCAAATGGATCATGAAGTTTTCCCACTTAAAAATCAATAAACTTTAATTTTGTAAAGAGCATGTAGCACTGGAACCAGAAGATATTTTGAATGTAAATAAATAATGATAATTAGAATATAAAAAAATTAAATGACGAAATAAAGATACTTTTAACTTATAATGTGATTTATTAGGTTTATTATTGATTCCTTTATTGATAGATTTAAATGGCATCGGATGAGGTAGAAATAAACATCAAAAACTAAATGTATAGATTTAGTTTTTAGTTTAGGATTGTTAATCTAAACAGACAAACATCTATAAATAATCTGCAAAATTTGGACAAATGATTTACAAAATTCACCTTAAATAATTTACAATTTTAAATAATTTATATCAGTTACAAAAGGCATTAACTGACCGATGAGCTCCATCCTCGCTGCTCCGCCCCTCTTGTGTCTCGTGTGTTTTTGCAACATGGCCGACAGTTTGTGTGTCTATTTTCCTCTGACCCCGCTTTATAAACCCATTCTGCCTCTGTCGGCAATCTCCTCCCATTAACTCTGAACTGAGGGAAAACGTTTCTGCTTTCAGAGGAGCTCTGACATCCCTCTGTCCGTCCTCCCTTATGTGTTTTTACACTTCATTTCCCCCCGGCTGGAACGTCCTGCCAGGGCGGGGTAAAGTGGTTTGGTGTTTATTGCACCTTTTAGTTCAGCTCTGACTTTGCATACATACGTGATGCTGAAGCAGGCAGGAGTCCCGGGTGTTGCATGGCTGCAGCACGGCTGCAGCAGCCCGGTGCAGGAGGAGTGTGTGCTGTGGGGAAGTCTCTCCCATCGTCAATATGTGGGCCAAATGTGAACACACTCTGCCTTCATGCACATCATGTTCCTTCTGCTGAGAGACTTGCTAACAGAAACAGATTCAGATGTTCAGCAGGATGACTAGTTACTGTCGCCTCTTTTCTATTAACTAACCAACACATGAGAAACATTCATGTCTTATTCATTCTGCCGTTTCCAGATTTAAACAAACTATTCTGAGTCGGGATGCACCGATCTGCTTTTGTTTTCACCTCCGATACCGATACTGGAGGTTTAATATCGGCAGATACCGATCCGATACAGAAACACAGAACTGAATTGACTTAAAAGGTTTCCTTTTTTGAAACATAGACACAAATGTACTGAATTACACATTTATTTAATAACTCTGCTAACTTAAGAACACCAATTAGTTTCTCAAGCTTGTGAAACCAGGTTGATTTGTTCAGTCACCGCAATGAGCCGACAGAAAACAAATAATGAACTAAAACTGACAAAAAATATGTAAAACTAAACTGCAACAAACTTTCTTTCAAATGGTTCAGGAAATGCAATTAGGAAATTCTAATATAATGTGAAATAAATGATGAAGTGTGACGTTGATCAGAGCAAAAAACATAGAATTAGAGTGAATAGATCTGCCCTTATGGATCAGGAGAATTGTCACAAATTGATCTAGAATTTTTTTATATCTGGACTGAGGCATTTGTCTTACCTTATACATTTTTTTTGCTCAACACCTTATAGGTGACAGTATTTCCTGTTTCTTCTTTCTTGTTGTAATTCTCATTGTTTTTGGATATAATGTGAAAACCCTAACAACTATATTTAACACTAAACTATAAATACTGGCTTTCTAATACGTACATAAATATCCATCATAATTGATGCTTTGGTGAAATGGAAGAGCAGCTTGTAGAGAAAAACACCAACTTTGCAGCCATCAGTAAGTTTCTAAAGACACAACCTGTGATTGGTCCAATCCAATCACAGGTTGGATTTTATGCCAATAAAATTGTGATTATGTGTAAGTTGTGCCTGCGACAGGAGTGCTGATGCGTTCTGGGTGGGCTGCGGCCCCGATGGATCTGGATAATAAACAGATAATGTGAGCTTGCAGACAGATCGGATCTGTGAGCCACAGGGATGATCGAAGCAGCCAGCTAATCAATAGGTGAAGGCTGAGGGTAACCAGGTCCAATAAGTCGTTTTACAGAGGATTTGTGTCCTGCCTCTGGGTTACAGCTGCGTCTCCACATGTTCACAGTGCAGAGGATGCAAAGAGCTGCGATGCTCAGATCCAAACGGGACAGAATGAAGCGAAAGAGCAGAGAAAAAGTTTGACTGGTGGAAAACAACATGTTTTATTACCACTGGGAGCAAAAGAACCATGGGAATATCAATCAATCAATCAATCAATCAATCAATCAATCAATCAATCAATC
>VMRN01000026.1:4088525-4178587 GCA_010277015.1 Poeciliopsis turrubarensis | reverse complement strand
TTCTATTCTATTCTATTCTATTCTATTCTATTCTATTCTATTCTATTCTATTCTATTCTATTCTAACCTGGACAAATATTTTGTCTTTGCTCAGCAATAAAAACTGG
Organism: Poeciliopsis turrubarensis; assembly: GCA_010277015.1. NCBI lineage: Eukaryota > Metazoa > Chordata > Actinopteri > Cyprinodontiformes > Poeciliidae > Poeciliopsis > Poeciliopsis turrubarensis. Next base: position 4,178,480 of record VMRN01000026.1, on the reverse strand, counting down.
ACTGGGGACCGACTGCACTCATCCACCTTTGAATAAAGCAAAAAAAGCAGATTTTGGTGCACAAAGTCGTTCTGTGGAGTAAAAGTCAATGAGCAGATGTGGCTCTAGTTGCTGGGAAAGTTGGGAAAAGATGACCACCTTGTGTTGCAACATCTTTGTGGGTGGATTTTAGTGAAAAAGTGTTGAAGTTATTTAATGTATTGTAACACTGTGGTCAGGGGGCCGCACAAAAACAGTCCAGGGGCCGCAAATGGTCCCCGCCCTCCACTTTGAACGCCCTTGATCTAAAAGGACTTTCAATTGTTCTAGAGAAAAGGCAAGTTGTTAGAAAATATTTTTTGTTAATCTACTCATAAATCCACTCAGAGAATAAGCAAAGACATGTGACAAACACCACCCAGTGTGTTAGTCAGTGTGTTTGTTCATATCACAACAATCAATGCACAGATGATTGTGTATTTAACGCAGTGCTCACTGGAACACGGTCACCTTCTCCAACAGCCTGGATGTGGTGATTGAATGACTCCTGGAGTGCGTTTCAGGCCCGGCCGGGTCGGTCCGGTTTAGTGTTACAGTGGTTTCTACTCTCAGAAGTGGTCCAGAGGAGTGGATGAGGAAATGACTTTACATTAAGCCGATAGGTGGAGGAGGAGGAGGAGCGGAAAGGGAGGAGGAAATAAAAAAATGCAATAACTCTGAACTTATCATCACAACCTGATCATTCACCTGGGAGCTGAGAGAATAAAACATTAAACACGCAGAAATTATATGATCTCACTGAACCTGATATAACAGATAATCAATAAACCGCTTGATAAATTAGAATGAGCTCAATAATTTCCATTGGAAGTGTAGTTTACAAAAACATCCCAAAATATTTTATTTCTGTTTTCAGTTATGTGTGGTTTTTATTTCTGTTTTATTTATTCATTGCTTTTGGTTGCCGTGTTTCATTTTGGATATTTAAAATATATCCCAGTTCCAGTGTTGCGTGTTCTTCACAAAATTAAAGTTTATTTGTCTCTGAGAGGGAGAACTTGCATGATTATCAATCAATATGTTACTTGAAAATTGTCTCAAAACAACAATATTATCGTTTATGGCAATAATTACTTATCGTCCAGTAATGAAAGACGCAGTCTATCTGCAGAGATCTGCTGAAAGCACTAAAAGGGAAAAATCTAATCCAGCTTTCTATTTAGAAACGCATCAGCCTCAGAAAAGCGCAGCTGAGCCTCAGTCAAATCAGGGAGACGTGATTTATTTTCTCTCCGTTTTATCACATTTTCTTATCTGTGAGCGACGCAGCGGCGAGGCAGAAAGCTGCTAATCGGATGTTGAAGACGTCTCCAGCTGGGAGAGCTGCAGCCCAGATTTGTTTACTAAGTGTCGGCCATTTCTGTTTACATCCGACCAGCAAATATTATTTCCAGAGGACATTTTTATTTCCCTCACAACCCGAAAGTAATTAAAAAAGCCGTTTGGAGGTTTACTGAAGGGCATAATAAGCATCCTTTTTGTCAAAAGTGCTGCTGATTTCAGCAGCTACACGTCGAGGAGATGTGGAAATGTGACTCCAATAAATATTAACCAGCGGCTTAGAGGGGTTTTTCTATGATCAGAGGTTCTACTCTTCACATTTTATAGGAATAAATGAATCCAAACAACTAAAACAAATTAAAATAATATATAAACCAATGTTTGTCATGATAATATGCATCATAATTAAATTATATGGAAGGTTTCAGCATTTTTCTTAGTTTGTGCTGATATAAAATATATATAACAGAACCAGGTCGATGTGTAAATGACCTTTTTTGGGCCTTATAAGTCCAGCTCAGTTCAGTTCCCCCATTTTTAATGAGCATTAACTCTAATTCCTAAATAAGAAAACACGTACTGAATGCAGGATGTGGAATTATTTTATATTTGAAAATAAATGTTGTTATTTAAACTTTGGGCAAATGTTTGCATTTTTCTTAAAACATTTATTGTAAACATGGCATTAAGTCTGAAATGGATCCACACAAAAGAAGAGAAATGAACAATGAGCATGTGTTTGAATGTGGCCAGGATCAGGGTCATGGGGTCAAGGGTCAGGCTACCACCTCTACTGGCTTTACAGTCGACTAGTTCAGGACTTTCTGTGGAACGAAACTCCAAATTATTTGTAGAAATCGAGCATCTCTAAAATATTCCACAGAAAATGCAGCTTGGGAAGCTAAACCTCATTGGTGCGACGTTTGCAAAGCAGCCAATCCAGGAATGCCACTTATTTTCCTTGGCACTGATTGGCTGAACCCCTAACTTAACGACAACTGTAGATGTTAGCTGCTGTCGTTGTGCTAAGACGGTTTCTACTGTGTGTATTAATGCATATTAATGTATATTTAGTGTTTAAACAAATAAAATAGGCAGTTATAAGTGTTTTTAGAGTGGCTGTATTCCCAGTGATCCACTATAATCAATTAACCAATCCTTTTGACGCAATCCCAGATTAAGAGATTACTGTGCTAGTAATATATCAACTGGTAGATTTTTTAACTTTCAACACATTTAACATAAATGTTAAATAATCTGCCAGAGGAACTAATACTTTTGACCAATTATTGAGGAAGTAATTACTTAAAACTTGTCTGATTTACACAGATGCTTGAACTAGAAACTTGACCAATAAGCTTGATTGTTTTTGCAGTGTAACATTGTTTTTGCAGGTTTCCTACCAGCGTTTGTTTTTAGCAGATTCAGTTTCAGAGCTGATTACAGGAACTGCCTGCTGGAAGTGTTTATGTTTTTGAGGACAAGCTGCTGTGGCGGACATCGCTCGCCGCTGAACGCAGCAGTATGAGCGGACCAATATGCTGATTCACAGAATCTGCTAGAACACATTAAAATGCCTTATTTTCAAGGAAAGCATGTTCTAAAGCCCAGCTCTGTCTCCTGTGGGTCGGGCTGGAGCGGCGGACTGCAGGCTGCTGCTCATTAATTGTTTTCGATGCACTACATTAGCCCTGACCAGGAATTATGCTAATATATGTGGCATAGTGATGATGTTAGCCGACTAATGACACTGACAAAATGAATAGAAAAAAGATATCTAACTACTTGAGTAATTTAGGAATACTAACTTGGCTTTTAAGGATGAAACTTTGGTATTGTTAGCATTGAACAGATTTAGACATATCAAAAATTACCAAGTATTGCATATATACGGCAAGATATGCGTGCATTTATTTTATGTCTTTGATTTCAGGTGTCTAGATTTCAGTCCAAAGTTTATTCATATTTGTATGTAAGTTCAATTTGCTTAACACCATAAAAACGTCACACAGTAACCAGCAGTTAACATTATTTATGATAAAAGTCACCAACAGAATCACCAATCAAAGATGTTGATCAATATTCTCGTTAGTCTAGATTTAATGGAAGTGTTTTGCAGTTTGTTCCAGATTTGTCCTCCATAGAAGCTGAATGCTGATTCTCAATCCTAACTCTAATCTGAGATGTATGAATCTTTAATGTATTGTGTTGCTAAGCCTTTCAGTGCTTTATAAACTATTCTCTTAAATTAAAGCATCAAGATAGTTTCTTTGCAGGTAAAAATGACCGAACTCTGCAGGTTTCTGTGTTTGCTGGCGTCCTGTGAGCAGGACGGTGGTGTGGACGTTACTGCTGTTATCGGGTTGGGATTAGATTATTTAAAGATGGACTTGAAGTGCGTCACGTAAACCCCTTAAGGTGATATTTATACCGCCCTGACTTTTACACTGCACGGCGCCTCAATGCTAATAGCTGCTGTTCCCTTCTCCTATTTATAATCGCGTCTTCTTTATCTGCCTCTTTCCCCCTTTCCTTCCCTCCGTTTCTCCATGCCGTTTGCGTCACTCTATCTGTGCATTGACAGAGGTGCAGAGGCGGCTTCGCTGAAACAGAAGCTGTCCTCCTTTCTCTCCGTCTCTCTCTCTCTGTGTCACACACTCAGCCCCAAACAGAATAACTGTTATTTAAAGACGAGAGCGGCTCATTTAAGAAAAAAAAGCCTCAGAGAGACGGCGAAGAGGAAGGGAAAGATGGAGGGAGAGGACCAAGGGAGGTACCCAGGATGGAAAGATGAGAGAGGAGGAGGAAGAGGATGATGTCATTCTTTAACCCTATACCACTTCCTTCTTCTTCCTCCTTTTTCCTCCCTATTCTCCACCTTCTCTCTCTCTCTCTCCAGCAGGACTATATTTAGATTTATGCAGCTGTGTGTGTCTGAGCTGCTGATTCTTATGTATCACTGCTCCTTTCACCAAACCCTCCTCTTCCTCCCCTCCATTTCTCCCTGTCACATCATTGCTCCCTCACCTCTCTGCTGCTTTACGTCTGCAGATGTTGTATAATTGTCAACGAGGCTTATTTAAAATGAAAAACATCACGTCTCTGCAGCCCAACTCTGTTTAAATAACGTCCCTGTGTCGTACAAAAAGTGCAATCGCTTAAAAGGAAATAAATAATCGAACACAAACACACGGATGCTTCCAGGGGTGACTGTGGGCAAAACTGGAAATATTATTGTCTACAAAAAAAATACCAGCAGTAAATACCGCCTTTGTTTATGTAAATAGCGAAGCGCTCCTGCTTTATTTCTACACAGCCTCTACTAACACAGGCAGCGTGTGACTCACAGCCAGAGGAACATTTCTGTAGAAGCGAAGGATCAGATTGTACTTTTGTTTTTTTTTCCAAATAAACACCTATTTAAAAGGCACGATTATTGTTAAATTTCACATTGTACTTCCAATGGCAATTTAAATTTAAATTAAGAATATCTACTTTGTATTTTCAAAACTGCAGTAAAATGTACATAAATTTGTCGCCATGGTAGAATATTTTACTCTGGTTTAGTCTGTGGTTGTGTCCAGATTCAGGGGCTGCATCTCGAAAACCTTCATCTTACGAATCCGGATGTTCAGATTCGTTCTGCTCTTGCCTCAGTTTGCTCTGTTGCCTAGCAACTGTGACATCAGAATTCAAACTTAACGTAACGTAAAGTAACGTAAAGTAACGTAAAGTAACGTAAAGTAACGTAACAGTAGTGGTTGAGTTTTCCAAAACAAATAAAAAATAAACAAATCCAGCATTTAGCTCTCAGTATCTATACTTTGGCAAAACTGAACTTCAGTTTCCCATTTAATCAAATCCAGTTAACTTTAATTAAGATGCTTGTTAGCCAACAGCTAGCTCTATATCAGCAGATAGCTACAATAGATGATCAGCTAATAGCTAAATATTAATAGGAGGTCATATTTAATATTTAGATATTAGTTAGCTCTATCGTTAACATTTCAGCAGTTAGTTAACAGTTAATTAGCTGTTAACTAACTCCTGACTATTAACTGTTAGTTAACTGCTGAAATGCTAGCAGTTAGCTAACAATTATCTAAATATTAAATATTACCTCCTAGTTAATAGAGCTGTCAGTTATTTAACTGTTATAGATGAGCTATATTTAGTAACATCTATTGCTGCTAGTTAGCACTACTAGTTAACAGATCAGCAGTTATCTAACAGCTGATAGTTAGCTACAGCTAAAAGTTAGCTAACAGCTAATTATTAGCTAACTGCTGTGTTGCACTAAGTGTGAGGTGTTTCCTGCTATATCAGGTGGAAATCAAGGTTAAAAATAAAAATAGTATTGCCCAGTTGACCGGCCGGCAGGCTGTGGTTCTGTTCGCAGTGTTTCACAGAGGAAGGTCATTATTATCGACTGCAGTGCACTGCGCTCCTTATAAGAAAAAAAAAAAGCAATACAACGGGTCTCCTGTGTAAGCCTCAATGCGTTTGGCTTTATTTCCCACAATGCTGAGGTGGCTTTTTTAATTACTTGTCACACGGCTTGAACTGTTGTGACACTCTGGTGACGAGACCAAAACTGGCTTCATTTCAGAGCCGCTAACATCAACAGGTCTGATGATTCCCACTGTATTTCATCAGGAAGTGACTTTTGGGTTGATGTGCAGTAATTGTTCTATGTGCACAAAGTGTCACTCTGATTTTCATACTTTTTCATTCACGTTTGTATTTTTTTTTACGGTTTTGTTGCAAGCAAACTTCAGCAGCAGCTGCATATTGATGCCACAGTCTTTTCACAAAATGTACCAGTAATTGGGGAAGTCACTGTAAATTTAAAATATATATATATATATTTTTTTACACTGTTGCTTGTGCATATTTATCTGGATTCTCCAGATTTATAATGCAGTATTGATGGATTTAAAATAAACTCTTTAATGTAGCTAAAAGCAGCGAGCTGCACTGACATGTTGGCAGTTTTTGTGAAAACTTCTGCAAGTTTGTCCTTTTATACGCTTTCCAGACTCACCTTCCAATTATTGCTCCAAATTTTTTAAATGTTTTGCTCGTTCCCAACTTTAAACAGCTGAATTTGTCTTAGATTGTTGAAAATCATTTTAAAAAAATGTATATTTTCCAGCGGTTTCCAATATGTTTGTGAAGAAACGGTGCAAGAAAAGAACAATTTCCAAAATTACCTAATGGAGTCGTTTGTTTTCTGAATTGGAGCTAATTTTTGTGCGCCTACTCTCTTCCCGAGTCTGCTTGGCGATCAGGCGTAGGTGGTTCACCTTTGCTGAGTGCGGTGATTTCCTTTAATTGAGCTGAAACAAACAGAAATATAAAACTGATAGTAAATGCCTAGTTCTGCAGTTATTGGAGTAACAACTACATTTGCCTTGTCAGAAAATGTGAGGCTTGATCATTAAACATTAAGTTGTTCAAAAACAACTAATCCTCAGTTTATTTGAGGCTTTTTCGCGTTCTTGTCCTTCACCTTTTTACCCACATTTGTTCTCTTACCTCTCAACACAAATGCAGTTTCCAGTCCTTTCTTTTCTTCTCTCCTTTCTCATCTTCATACGATTTACTCCACATTTAGTGAGGATTACGTTTCACCTTCACAGTCTGGGGAGGAAAAGCAGGAAAACGAAGGAAGGAGAAAGATTAAAACAAAAACAGAGCAGTGGAGCGTAAAGTTCTCAATCTATCCTGAAGGCGTGTTGGTGGTGAAATAAGTACGTTTGTTGGGAAACAGTGGGAACTTTGCTGCCAGTCTTTGTGTCCAGTCACTCAAAATTGGCTGCAGTTCAGGAACAAACTGGAACTTTTTCTCAGCGACTCACCGAGTGTCAAGCGAAAAACAACCAGACAAAAAGAACCGTGTCGACAACGGAGAAGAAGGCGCATGCAGATAAAAGGTTCATAAAAGAGACGTAATATCTGGACTTTATATCACTCCATAAATGAACCTTTACGAGCCTGAAGTTATTGATCATGTTTGATCATGAAGATCAAACATGATCGATGTTTTCTGTCTTGATCAGATTCTGACGTCACCTTGGAAACGCTTGCAGCTGTTTTGGTCACTTTTTCATTTGCAATCAACGCTTCAGTTCACTTGCAGATATTTATTTATCTTCTGCCCCTAGAACTCTCATCACAGCATTTCAATCAAGTTAATGTCTGGACTTTGACTAGGCCGTGGCAACACGTTGATTGTTTTTGTTGCAGGGTTCCGGGGCGTTTTCCTCGTGACCCAGTTTGGGTTTAAGATGGACTCCCTGCAGAGTCGATCAATGTTTGATTCAGTGAGAATTACTGCAGAACCAGCCCAGATCACCACCCTGCCACTACCATGCTAAGCAGCATTTTTATGTTTTTTCTTATGCATCTGTAACTCAACTAATGATTATTTTAGTAATCGATTTTTCTGACAATTTATTAATTAACTGGATGAAGATATTGGCTCATATGTCGCTTTTTAAAAGTATATATATTTATTTTACATATTTGTTAAAACTGTTTCATTATGAGCCAGATAACCTGTTAAAGGATCAATCTCCTCCACCTCCTGCGCAGCCACACAGAGGGTGATTGACAGCGCTAAGACCCGCCTCCTGGCTGATTGGTTGTTTCCAGTTAGTACTGGGAGACGGCAGAAGAGGTCATTTTTCCCCACAGATTGTCTGTCTCATAACAAACTGTCACAACATGATGACAGCTTTAACAAATATGTAAAAATATATATTTTTTATAAAAGTTACTGCAGCTTGAAGTCTTTTTTATGCAACACGAGAAATGCATGAAAAAAATGCAGATAAAAATAATTGAATTAATATTTAAACATTGTATTGTATTCCATGAAATGCAGTAACAGGATTCCTTTAGTGGATATTTGATCCTTTGTAGTAAAGGATGAAAAATGTGTAGATATCCGATACAGTTTTGGGTTAATCGCTTCTCTTCAGTAAATAACCTTCTTTTGAGTCTGTACTCAGCAATAAACTCTCTCTGTGTTGTTCTCCATTTTTGCTCTCTTGTTGTATTTACTGCTAACTGTGTGGAGGATTTAAGTGCATCATCTCCTGGACTCCATGTTTAGCGCCACTTACTGGTCTGGAGGAGTAAAGCAGCGTTTTGTGACGTTCTTTGTGTGTTCATGTGGAGAAAAACATTTCTGGAAATTTGTGTTTTTAAAATTGATTATTTATTTTGGAAAAAAAACACAAAACAAAATCTCTTTGTGTTGTTCTTTACATCCTTAAGATCCAGAGAACTACAAATATTGTACTTATAATAGAAGTATATGCAATTAATAAAATACAATGTTTTTAATTATCTACTAGTTTCCCTCCTAAAGGGTGGATTTAGTTTCACTAGTGACTGATTTTCTGACTCCTCACAGTTTTTTCCTGTTTGACTCCATAGCAAAGGGAACAGATGGTCTAGGTGAGCCCAGAGGAGATGAGAGGGTTCTGGGAGTGGAGGGGCTCCAGGCTCCAGCCCCCTTTACACCTGCAGGTTAAGACGGGTTAAATTTAATCCTCTCCTCCTGTGATTCTGTCAGCGGGTAAAAACCTCGGCTCTTCCAATGCTCAGTTGGCCCAGAAAGCAACTTGTGAACTGCCTAGTTTTGCTCCAAAAAGAGGAAAATAATCTATTTAGGACTCACTGTTCCCTGTTAAAACCAGTGTCTTTAATGGATTTCATGAAATCTCATTCATCCTCCTGTGTCTGGAGCAGGACTTCCTTTATCTTTTGCGTTTTTAGTTGCTACTTTGCTGCTTCTAAATTATTTTACTCCAAAAAATATTAGCACCTTTCTGTCAACAAGTCATCATTTAGATTCCTATTTTCTCCTGAAACCCAAATCTGGATTAAGATGTAAATCTGAAATGCAGCCTGAGGCAAAACCAGACAAGTTTCATGCCCAACCTGAGACGACCGATTATTGGTTTCATTCCAATCATGACATTTGATCAGCCTAATAAACCTTTAATCAGGTTTCTGTCGTCTGCACGTTAGCATGGTGACGTTAGCATTGGTTTGACTTTGAAGAGGCGCTAACTATGAGATGCCGTTTGTAAAGTTACACTGTAAAATATTAACAGTAATATTTTTTCTTTTTAGCCTGTTGAGAAAAAACAAGATGAATTTTTCAAAGCCATATTTTTGTCATGTTATTCATGCATTTGTAAATGTCACATAGTTCCAAGCTAAATATTTAATTCACTAGATAAATATTTCACTTGCAGATCAAATATTTAGTTGGGAAGTTTGTTTTCTGGATTCTGAGCGAAATATTTAGCTAAACTAAATGTGTGAATTTAGTTTGTTCAGTTTAGTTCGCTCAGACATTGGGTTTTCTAGACAAATGTCCAGAAAACTGCAAAAATGCTGAAACACTGAGTTTAATAATAACTGGAGCATAAATTAATTGCAACTTTTCATGACTTGTCGTTTTGTCAAAGACGAGAGAAATCCTCCAACCGTTAAAATCTGATGCTCCCCCACTTCTGTTTACATTTTATGGAGAAGGAAACTGAGCTCAGTGTGTTCTTCGGAGATTTTCATGTCGTTTCCTTCAGTGGTACTTGGTGCAGCGCCGCCACAGGCGAGGAGGGGAACAGGCTCTTCAAAGGGTTTGGATCGCTTCACACAAAATGCAGCAGCTGAAAATGCAACAAATGTTTCAGCTTTCGTCCCCAATGCGGTCGTAGTTGTGCAGTTGATAAAGAGCAAATGAGTCTCATTGTTGTCCTGTAACGTTGCCTGTAACTCCGTGTGCAGTTATTTGGTTTTGTGTGATGCTTAACAAGCTGAGCTGATAACTTTCACACTCCCAGGCTCCTGGAATCAACTCAGATTTCACTGTGTGTGATATGTAATCCCTGGTTTCCAGTGTCTGTGTGAAAATCTGAGTTTTCGATGGTTTCATTGTGTTCGCAGCCAGCAGGCTGGTTCAGTGCAACGAACCAGGTGTTTTGAATGTTAGTGACAGATGTTTGGACTGTTTGTGCACGAATCCCCTGCCTGTGTTTGTAGAGTAATATTCTCGCTCTCCTTCCCTCATCACCTGAGAGAGAGAAGAAGAAACTTGTGCAACTCATGTGCTGCTGGAGCTCTTTTTCTCCCGCTCCCGCTTTGTCAAACAGTTTATTTCCAAACACACAGCGCTCCTTTTGGGAATGGATTTCGCCGACTTTTGTAACCTTTTCTGGCTTTTAACGTTTTCCTCTCTCTGTGTTTCCTCCCACCCGTGGTTCTCCCAGACGCCCCGGTGGCAGAGCTACATGACCTCTTCTGCAAGAAGCTGCAGCAGTGCTGCGTGCTGTTCGACTTCCTGGACTGCGTGGCCGACCTGAAGGGGAAGGAGATCAAACGTGCGGCGCTTAACGAGCTGGTGGAGAGCGTGGCCACTAGCAGAGGAGTCCTCATCGAGCCTCTCTACCCAGAGGCCATAAAGATGGTAAGACAGCAGGAAGGTCAAAGGTCGGAGTGATAGAATGAGCTGGGATGTATTTAGTAGTTTTTAAACTTCTCAACGTTTTTGTGCTTTGACTCCACAGACAAAGCAAAACTTAAACATTTGGGTCATAAACATAATTATGCGCAGGTGTCATTAGCTCCATTTTTATTTTATGTATTCGATGTGTTATGTTTTTGAACAAGAAAACAAGCAATCAGAGGGCAGAGAAAACACGTGCATACATATCCAAGAACATCATTTGTTTCCTGCTGCTTTTCTCTTTGAAAAGGAGCGGAAAGAAGTGAAGACTTATTCAATCAATCAATAATTATAAAATTATTTTAAAATAAAACCATGTTATAATAGTCATGAGCCTGTTCAAAGAGCCAAAAAATAAATTATATTACATCGACAAGATGGTTACAAACTAACTCATAACAAGACAATAAACTCTACGGATCATAATCATAACTATCATCATAAGTGTTGGAATATTTATCAACTGCATTCGAATGTGCACCTATTAATCCTTCTTAATCTGTAATATAGCAATAAATAAATGTAAAAAAACAGAGAAAGAAACTAATGATAGTACTGATGGTAAGACAGTCATTGTAACTGTAACTGGAGTCGTTTCTTGACTTTAGTTTTTGTTGTTTGGATGTTTCTCACAGCTCTGGAAAAAAACTAAGAGGCCTGAACCTCAATGAAAACCTCCTGGTTATTCCACCAAATGTTGATTCCTGCGTTAAAACACTGGCATTGTTGTTTCTGAATTAATATAAACTTGTTTTCTTTGCATTATTTGAGGTCTGAAAGCGCTGCATCTTTTTTGTTATTTTATCCATTTCTCATTTTCTGCAAATAAGTACAAAATTTTCTCTTGGAATTTCAGAGATGTGTTGTCAGTTGTTCCTAGAAGAAAAAAACAACGTTCATTTTAATCAAATATTTTCCTATAAAAAGAAAAATCAGAGAAACTGGTGATTCTAAGTGGCCTCTTAAGTTTTTCCAGAGCTGTATTTTTAATTCAATGTTCCTCTTAACTTGGGAACACATTTATTTATCCACAAATAGAAAAGGAAACAGCACTTAGTATCAGTATTGAATAGAACAAAACTGTAATAACTGATAATATTAAGGCTCTTGTAAGGACTGTGGAAATATTCAGTCCAACGTTTTAACTAAATCATCTTTATTATGCAGCCGACATGTCAGATAATCAGGAGAGACATAATTCAGAGGAACATCCTGCCTTTGTGTCTTGGAGGAAATTTTTCCACTTATCCGTTTAAGGAAGAGACATTTTCTTTCACACAAAGTTAACATTCTCTAAAGCTTGTAAAGGATGAGCAGCACCACATATTCATGTTATTTTATGTTTTTTAAAATTGTACTATTGATCCGTAATTCAACTAGCAATTATTTTAGTAATTAATTATTCTATTGGTTATTCTTACAATTAATTGATTAATTGAATAAAAATATTGCAGATTTTTTATGTATTTAAAGCTCCAACATGTAATTTAAAAAAAAAAAACATGTATTTTTTACATATTTTCTAAAACTGTCTCCATGTCGTGTCGGTATGTTGTGAGACAGATAATCTGTAAAAAGACTAATCTCATCGCAGCCACACAGAGGGTGATTGACAGCACTAAGACCCGCCTCCTGGCTTTGATTGGCTGCTTCCTGGTAGCACTGGGAGAATGCAGAGCAGCTCATTTTTTTCTGTCACGACATGGCAACAGTTTCAACAAATATGTAAATAAATGTTTATTTATAAAAGTTACTGCAGCTTTAAGAAGAAATTTCCAAATTTCAATTCACTTAATGAATGAGAAACATTCAAAAAAGTACAATTTGCAGCGGAGCCAGAATATTAAACGGTCAAGCTGATGTGGAAATAGGTCTAAAGTGGATCGAGAATAAATTCAAAAAGACCTCCACGCGCTAATCTAACCTGCATGGCAACAAAAAAAAAAAAGAGAGCATCTGGATGAACTGATAAGAGTAAGAATGGAGAGGAGAGCAGGAGCTAATAAAGAGGGAAGCAAAACTCTGCACAGATGATGACAAGAAGAGGGATGGAAGGGAGAGATAAAGTGGAGCGTGCTGCAGAGAGTGGACAGCAGAGATCCCAGAGGAACAGGAAAAGCCTGCAGCACATATATAGCTGCTTATGGCATTCAGCAGCTCTACTCAGAGGTGTGAAAATGGGGTGGAAGGAAAGAGGAGGAACGATCCAATGAGCCGCTTTCTGCTTTAAAAAAGTCTCAACAATAGTAACATGAAAAAAGAAATTGCTCTTTTGCAAAAGTTCCAGGGATGGGCAGCACCGTAAAATTTGGTGCAGTGCAACAAAACATAGAGTAACCTAAAAATATGCTTAGAAGGTATCAGAGTCAAACCTGCTCCTCTGCATGAACTAATGAAGCCTCAGGATAAATAAAAAACAGATTATACAATACTTTAAAAGAAAAAGCAATCAGATTAAAGATCAGATCATGCATAGTGGTGGAAGCGATCTCTAGAATATCACTTTATTCAGCGGTTAAATACCCAGAAAACCACATAAAGAGAAAATGATGCCATAAAAAAAAGTCTCTTTTTAAACCAAACAGAGATTTAAACAGTGCCTTTAGATGAGCGGTTAAAGCTGGCTGGTGCAGATGGATTTGCTGAATTAATGATGACTTAGTGAACAGTTGTTGCATGACTTATCAGTTCTTCCTTGAACACGGGCTGGCATCAGCATTAGAGATGACCAACACCGGCTGGAGTTGCTTGGAAACTGGGGCTGAAGATAGATTTTTATTCTTACCTGCAATGCAACAGCTTCTTCGTCTGACAGAGCGCGTGCACTGCTGCCCATTCAGCCCATCTGTTCAGTCCAGAGTGACACCAACAATAAAATACGGAGCATTTTTGGTCAACGATTTAATTAAATCAATGCATTCCTGTAATTATCCAGGGAATAAATACCTTGATTTGCATAAAACCATTGTTAAAACTATACTAATACAGTTTGAACTCTCTATTTCTCCAAATTAGGGAACAATATGAAAACATACATCAAACCACAACCAAATGTTTTAGTTTTCTCTGTCAAATTCTCCTAAAATGCTAAATGCTATGAAAGTCAGATTTCCTGATTTCTGCCTCGCTGGTCTCTTCCCTCCCATGTTTTCTTTTTTCCAGATCTCGGTAAACATCTTCCGCACGCTTCCTCCCAGCGAGAATCCAGAGTTCGACCCTGAGGAAGATGAGCCTACTCTCGAAGCCTCATGGCCACATCTGCAGGTACGCCATGTTCTCGCTGCTGCATGAATTTCATTTACCTCAGTGCTAAAAACAAAGTTTATCTGCAAAATATCCTGACTTGTTTCAGTTTATAGCCTACAGAGTAAAATTAGCAGCAAAGCATCAAAACATACCTGCTAGTTGTTTGTCATTCATAAAGTCAACGATCCCTGACTTTGAATGCACTTTATGTCAAATTGATTAAGTGCCTGAGAACTGGATCTCCTGGAACTGAAGTAAGGTTGAATTTAATCAGCCATAATTTAAAATGTAGGATAATATTTCAGATCGGAAACCGTCTCTTTTTTACTTAGAAATAAATATGAGAATTTTAGGATGTTCCATATATTTTGTCATATTTTGTCTTTCATAATTTAACTTCTTATGATTCTCTCTGTCATGGATTAATGAAAATAACTATAAAATGCCAAAGTATTTTTAGATCATGAGAAGCTCATTCATATTCCTTCTTTCCCAGCTGGTGTACGAGTTTTTCCTGAGATTCCTGGAGAGTCCGGACTTCCAGCCATCCATGGCTAAACGCTACATTGACCAGAAGTTTGTTCTGCAGGTAATCCCCTCCCATCCTCGTCTAATCCAGATTCACAGCATCCTGTTTCAGTTCCTAGCCAAAGCATTCGCATCCCTGGCATCATGTCACAACCACAAACTTCAAACCTTTAAGCCAGTTGTGGACACCGATAGCTAAAAGGTCAGCTAGGATAATCCTAGTCTAAACATTAGCTCTGCTTAATGCTAAAGCACTGCACCAACACAGTATATTAGCTGAAGCTAATGCTAACGCTCTACACTAACACATTATGTGAGCAGAAGCTAATGCTAAAGCGCTACACCAATACGGTATTTAGCAGAAGCTAATGCTAAGGTCCTACACAAACACAGTATATTAGCACAAGCTAGGGCTAAAGCGACACACCAATACAGTATTAGCAGAAGCTAATGCTAAAGTGCTACACTATCATAGTATATTAGCAGAAGCTAATGCTAAAGCGATGCACCATACGGTATTTAACAGAGGCTAATGCTAAAGTGCTAACACAGTATTTTAGCAAAAACTCGTCCTAATGCGCTACACCAGTATGGTATTTAGCAGAAGCTAATTCTTTCTACTTAATAACTTCTCACTACTTTTCATTGTTTTGTCATAAAATCTCAATTAAATACATAACAGTTTAATGTGTCTAATTTGACACATTAAAGTTTTAAAGTTTTACAAACTTTAAGGGTCGTAAATTCTTTAGCATAAATAAACACTTTAAAACATCCTAAAGTCTTCTAAATGGTCGTATTTTAAGTCTTGCTTTTTGTCGTTGAAATCTCACAGCGTAGCACAGAGCAATAATATTCCTGCAGCGTCGCCGCGAGAGATAAGTGCGTGGCGTTTGTAGAATTATTGCAGTCAGTGAAGTTGCAGCGCTGCATATTTTGAGGCTGTAATTACGTTACGTGTGTTTGCAGCTCCTGGAGCTGTTCGACAGCGAGGACCCCAGGGAGAGGGAGTACCTGAAGACCATCCTGCACCGCGTTTATGGAAAATTACTGGGCCTCCGAGCGTACATCCGCAAACAGATCAACAACATCTTCCTCAGGTACAACCTGGATTTAAAAAATAAAAATTAAGCCTCAATTTATGGTAAAGATTGTTATTTTATAATAAATGGCAGCAGTTTCCTCATAATAAACAGGCTGAAAAAACTCTAAATAGTGTCAGCGTAATAATGCAGCGTTATTATAGAAAGGAAAAACTTGAAGGCTACTTTTAGTTATAATGTTTCAACAAATAGAGAAACAAAGCCTGCAGTTGGTCCCGTGTTTTATTAAAAAGAAAATAAACTGCTGACTAATCAGCAGGATGTTTGCTCCTGAGAATTAAATCACTGTGAACAGAAATAAACAATCTTCCTAAAGTATGCAATAATAAATACACCTGTATCTGATTCTGTGATGTTTTAACCTGGAAAACCCAGACATAGAAAACAAAAAACAAAACAGTTCAGCCTCTTCTGTGGTTTCATGAAAGGTTTTATGAAAACATTTTGCGGAAATGTTGCATAAAATGTCATATTCTAGACATTTTAATGATCACCCGAAACATTTATAAAGACTTTTTTTTTTTTTTTACTTTGCTTTGTGTTAATCTGACACACTGAATTTCTAAATTGTGGTATTTTGTGACACTGTGGGAGGAATTTATTTGCAAATTTCCTACTAAATAAAATTCCAAAACTGAACAAGATGTTTGTGTCAAAAAAGACAAAAAAAAGAAACAGATCAAAATTCAACATTTGTAAATTTTTTGGTTTGAAATACAGATCTAGTAGTATTAAAACACTGGGTATAGAGGGATCAATGGCATTAAATTAGTCACTGAAGCTTAAATTAAGTTAATTATTCATCCTCCTCATTGTTTTTTGTGACAGTTTCTCCCCTTTTCTTTATATATTTAGGTTCATTTATGAAACTGAGCACTTCAACGGAGTGGCGGAGCTGCTGGAAATCCTGGGCAGGTTCGTATGAGCAGAAACACCCAAACATGCGCAAACAGGAAAACGCATCACCAGATGTTTGTATTCATGATTGAGCTGTGGACGTTTTGGTTTCAGCTCTTTAACTGATTATCTTGATATTTTACTGAGAAATTAATTTAAGTCGGAACAGGAAGTGAGAGACATCCACAACAAAATGCTGAGTCATGCGGTTGTGTAACATCTTAAAAGTGTCTCTAAGGAAACAAAATGAGCAAGACCGATAAACAAGTCGCATTTCCTCACACACAAACCAATTACATGTAGATGAATAAAGAGAGGAAGGAAGCTGAGGCAATAATAGGATCAAGGTGTTGCTGTCTGTTTTGTTTTCGACCTTTGACCTTTCTGAACACAAACAGCTAAATGCTGGGTTTGAGATTTTTAGCATTTCTGAAAAGAACGACGCCTCGACATCTACGCAAAGACCAAAAAACAAACAAACAAAAAAACAACTAAAGATCCATTTCAGTCTCAAAATAATTTGAGTCATTTGTGGAAATGACTCAAATTACATTTACTGTATATTTATTTATTGCTACACCAAACAAATTGAAAACAAACAAAAAAAAACTAATTACGAGCTTTGAGGTTGATTAGTAAATCCACATTGCTCGATGGTTTGAAATAATTTAAGAGGCTTAAGACATTTTTTAAAAACACAAGAGCCTGTTTTCAAATACAAATCCCAACCGCCCTTAAAGGTGATTATTCAGTGATCAAAAACTGACCTTTAAATTGAATAGTGAGTTGTGAGGAGAGAAGGGAAGGAGGAAGATGAGGATGAGTCCAAGGTGAGAGAAGAGGGATGCTTGTAGAGGAGGATGAGTGAGCGAGGAGTGAGTCAGAGGTGGGGGAAGAAGAAGAAGAAGAGCAGGAGAGAGAGAGGCTTGTATTCATGTTGTTGGTAACAGAGGTATTTATAGCTCCTCCCACACACAGATAGGGGGAGGAATCGGCGGGCGAGAGAGGAGGCAAAACAAAAGACAGAGAGAGAGGAAGAAGACAGATAAGCATTCAGAAAAAAAGATGAGAGGAAGGCAGAATTCACATCAGAGCGGCAGCAGCATGAAGCAGACTGAGACGCAGCGAGAGATGAAGTCCAACAGACAGGTAGACAAACATAAATCATCTTTACAGACATCCAAACGGCTGTCACACTTTCCAAGTTCGGTTCCCACTCTCCTGCTGCTCAGAGCTGCAGTTCAGTCAGAAACTACGACGCATTAACCCGACAAACAGGGATGTCTTCGGAGAATTACACTGCAAAATATATTAGTGCACTTCAAATAAGGGAAAACTAACTTACAAGTAACTTTTCAGGAGGTAGCAGGTCAATAATTCCCTAACATTGATGGGAAAGTACCAGTTATGAGTGGAACAACACACGTTTCCCATATTATAAGTTAAAATTATTTCACTTATAACTAGAACTTTTTCATCAATATTAAGAAGTCGTTGACTTGAAGCAAGCTTGCTGAAAGTTACTTGTAAGTTAGTTTTGTCCTATTTCAAGTGCAGTAGGATATTTGCACAAGAAACTAGACTAAATATACTTGGTAAGAGTTTGTGTTTTTGCAGTGCAGGCGATGTTTTATCGGTTTTTACAGCGTCACTGCTGAGAATTGCATCGTTAATCCATTAACAATGCAGCAGCCTTTCAGAGGTAATGGACTGAAAAATGCTGCAACACGAGATCATGGCTCATCTTCATAAGTGAGGACGTCCCAAAAACTACTTTAGATTATTTACAGTTGATTTACCAATGTTTTGTCGACTAAAAACCTGAATAAGAGTCACAAAATTAAAAGTAAAGTTAAATGTTCAACAGTTAAATACAGACTAAATTGCTTTTCAGTTAAGTAAAAAAAAAAAAAAAAAAAAAACTAACATGATGTAGCTATAAAAATGACATTTTTAATTAATCTATAAGCCTTTTACACAGTTAACAATAAGGATGCTATTTAAAATGAGCAAAGCTGTTAGAATAACTGCAAATGACACATTTTATCTTTAGTTTGGTCTCTGGCTCCGAACTAAGCAAAACAAAAATCTTTCTAAACTGTTTCTGTGAAATTTGGAAATGAAAATATGCCTTCATCTAATCAGTGTTGTTCCAATTATCTCAATTTTTCTTTGTTCTATATCAAAGAAAGACAAAACTGTCAATTCTATCTTATTTCTTTCCACGTGAACAGAAAATAATGAGAAAAAAAATGCAGCGCACATAAGAGAATTAATAATTCTTGTTTTTTGTGCGTTTCAGCATCATAAATGGCTTCGCGCTGCCGCTGAAAGCTGAACACAAGCAGTTCCTGGTGCGGGTCCTCATCCCGCTACATACAGCAAAATCCCTCTCCATCTTCCATGCACAGGTCAGTGATTAACCTCAGCACAACATCCAGCCGGCGGCGACACTTGCCTGTCCTTACAGCGGTAACTGAGAGGTGGGGTGCGACCTCAACAGGTCACCATAAACCAGACACACAAAAACACAAGGTCGATTCAGAGGGACCAATAAACAGTCATCTGGAAACGATCCACACATGAAAGCTATTAGTTGTGTATTCAGGAAGTCAGAAGTCCTGTTTGCAGTTTGAGGGGACAGAAGAAGGAGCTCAACTTGGGCTACAAACAAATCAAACGAACACTGTGCATCACTCTGAACACACCATGCTAACGTTACAACACAGCACTGGCAGCTTCAACGAGCAAATGAAGGCAAACCTGGAATAAAACCTGCTAGAAGAGTTAAATACTTATTTGCAAAAGTTTTCTAAAACCACGTTTTGCTTTATTTTGATACTTCATGTTGGTCTAACCCAATGAAATACACTGGTTTTTAGTTGTGATTTTACAAACTATGAGCGAATTGAACAGTATTTGCAGAGGCCAAGCCGATGCTTTAAGCCGCCAAGGTGGTGCACCGGGGTAGAGCTGTCAGCTGAATTAAAGTCAGAGGCGTCTTTGATCGTTGTTCAGGTCACCCATTTATTTTCTTTGCCTCTCATCAGTGACCATCAAAGTCAAAAATCCTACTTTTTACAACGACTCCATCCACCAAACACCTGTTGTTGCAGCTGGTATTCAGCCACCTTGGTGGCTCAAAGCATCAGCTTGGCCTCTGAAAGTCAAAAAACTGCTTCTCCAACAGTTGCCATCATAGAGAAAGGTTCCTATCAAAAAGACGACGGATGAGCCGTAACCCATTCACAAATATGTTCATTCATAATCTGCTCCTACACCATTCTTGTAATAATCTAAGTGCTGCTTTACAAAACTCCAGAGAAAATGTTGCAGTTATGCACACAACACTGAGCAACATCTAGAAACACCTCAAAATCAGTTAAGGCTATAAACAAAGAACAGAGCAAAGTAAAAGAATCAGCTTTTAATTCAGCTGCCTGAAGCTCTCCTGCAATGTGTCAGGTTTTCCACTAGGAGGCAGGGTTGTGCCACCGATAAGCGAGACGCCTCACCTTTTGGGGTGTGTGTTTGTGTTTAGGCAGTCATAATATTTGATGACACAGATGGCAGGCTGTCTGTTTGTGCGTTTTATTTGCGTCCCACATTATTTGCTGCTACAGAGGGCACAGTTTGTTCTGCACCGGCACGTCGGCGGCTCCCGTGTTTGTGCATTCTGGGTCTCAGCACCGCCGTGCCCTACATTCCTCCGCTTCCCCCGCTTTTCACACACATGCATTATTAACTCACTCACACAAACAACTGGCTTTGACGGGTTCATGGGGGACATGGGAGCACGACTGACCCACTTCTGGGTGGAAATGCCAAAACATGACAACCCTGCAGAAAATGTAAATAACTTTACAGTTTTCTTAACCGTGTGAAGTATATATTCCTCTCTCATGCACCAGAGTTCAGAACAAAAACTTCAAAAACAACCTGAACTAAAAAACAAAACTATATGTTTGTAACTTTTATATATATTTTTTCTTTCCAACAGCTTTGTAACCAGCTTTATTTTGTTTTTTGAGGTCTTTTAGCTTACTTCATGTTGTCAGACACGTTCTGCTAATGCTATTTCTATATTCCTGGTATAAATCAGCCTAGATGTAGCCGGTGAAACGGATGTTATTTGTCGGTCTAACTTGGAGAGAATTGATATTTTTGCTAACTTTAAAAAGGTTAGCACAGTTCATTTTTACAGATAAGGCGCTAATTTACAAACTTTCACTTAAATAAAGTTTGATTTCTGCATTGAAGTTTTGCTCATGCATTGTTAAGGATTTTTCAAGTAGACGTTTATATTCAAGTTACGTTTCTGTACCTGTAACACATGTTGTCATTGACACATATTGAGTATCAATATGGCTGAATTTAGAGCGTTAGCATTAGCTTCTAGCATTAGTGTAGCTAAAGTTAGGACTAGTGCTTCAGAGTTAACGCAACTATATGTTTAGGTAGTGGTGGTTTTATCCCTCAATAAATAAAACCTTCATTTTAAACTCCTTTTTTAATTTACTCCGTTTTTCTCTTATGTGAAATGAGTTTATCTAAAACATTAAAGTGTGAAAAACGAAGAAATCTTTGAGGAAATGCTTTTTCATAACATTTACAGAACATTGAGCCACTCTTGCCTCCTTCTTTGGATCGGATTCTTTAGAAGTCAACACCGGATCATTTCAGAAATATTTCTGCTGTATGTGAGCTTCATATGGGTGAAATCTTCACTTTAGCACCTGTAAAAGACTGAAAGGCCATAATCCGTAGCCAAACAATGACTCCTTCCCTCACCAAGCCCAACCTGACAACAGACTCCATCATATTTACCCCAACCAGTTCCTCTAATGCCTCTCTAATGCTTGTAATAGTTTCACCTCTCAGCAGCAGGATTTGGTTTCATCGTTTTCTTTCTGCTTTTCTTTGTGCTTAAGCTTAACATATCTGTTTCCACCTGAGTCTTTTTATATCCCTCTCCGTCCTTAACTGTTCCTCTGTAACGTTGAGATGATGAAGAACGTCGTCTCAACCTGACACCACAAACTCAGTCTGCAATAATCACAACCCAAATGTAACCCAAACGACCCAAATAGAAATGGTTGATGAGTGAACCTGCAACACAATGAGGAGGAGAGAGAAAGGAGGTCTAAACTCTGCCTAACATTTGGCCTGAAGGGACTTTATGTGTGTGACATCACTCGTTCCGAAGTAAACACGCGCCCACTCACCACAGCAACCGGCCTGGGTGGAGGGGGCAACCGCAAAACACACACACACACACATACACACACACACTGAATAATAGAGACTGGCCTCTGCGTAAGAGAGCGCAGACGAGAGCTGATGTAGTCCTACTCACTCAAACAGGGTCGGAAAACCCGTCGTTCCGACCTTCAGCAGTTCCTGAGGGATGAGAGCCTCGTCTCTGACGACTGTAAGGAGAATTATATATAGATATATACATATCTATATATAGGTATATATATATATATATATATATATATATATATATATATAACGTTCTAGTTTCACTGGCAGATTATTTTACTTATAACACGGAAAAAATGTCTTAACAAATAATCTGCCAGGGGAACAAGCACCTTTTGATCAATATATATCTATATATTGCTGAAGTATTAGTCAAAAGTTAGTTTTATGTCATTTTAAGTGCACTGAGATATTTGCAGAAGAAATGAGACAAAAGTACTTGGTAAGAGTTTGTGTTTTTGCAGTGTATATGCCGTATTTTCCGGACTATAGGTCGCAGTTTTTTTCATAGTTTGGCCGGGGGTGCGACTTATACTCCGGAGCGACTTATGTGTGGAAATTAACACATCATTATATCACATGTTATTTCCACACTAAACCGCAAGAGGGCGCTCCAGGCCTGTGTTATTCTACCTTCGGAGTTAGCAGAGTTGTTTTCAAGCGACATCGAGGACGAAGATTTTATTGCGTTTAGTGATTTGGAGAGACAGGGATGGTTTGGTGAACTTGTTAGCATGTTATTTATGCTATAGTTATCTGAAAAACTCTTAACATGTTATGTTAACTTCCGAGGCACATTCTCACTTCGTTATGTGTCATGTAACGTTAGCATACCGAACAATTATTCAGCCTGTTGTTGCCTCTACTCTATTTTTATTTTAAATTGCCTTTCAAGATGACATGTCTGTTCTTGGTGTTGGATTTTATCAAATAAATTTCCCCCCAAAATGCGATTTATAGTCCGGAAAATATGGTAGTCTGGTTGCTCTGAGATGGAGAGTTCTTCAGACTACAGCTCAAATGCCAAATGTATTTGTCATGTTGCCAAAGAGAATATGTGGCACTGCATTTAGCAAAGGGAAAGGAGTAGAAAAAAAAAGTGCAACTTTGATACTGCAAATTTTTTAAAAGTTACGTTGTAAGAAACAGCCTCAAAAACCAACCATGACAGGTTTCAGAGTCTGGGCGCGATCGATTCAGATATCGGAGTTTGTGTTTATTTCTTCTGCTTTCACTTAAATGAGCCCAGCAGAAAGTGAAATGACTCTACACTGGGTGACACTGAACAGAAACCTCCCACCTGCCCCCTGGTAAAATGATGAGTATTCTGCAGACATCCATCATCAGTAACCTGCGAGGAAACGTACCAAAGCAGATGTGAGCCCCAATGTTCTGGTTTAATGCAGAGAAAATAAACATGTTTCAATGCGTACTAGACATTCCCATCAGTTTTGCAAATTTTAACAGCCTTGGTGAACCACAAATATCTGGCGCCTAGCACCAATACTTGTGGGACTCCACATGACACATTTTTCATTATTTATTTGGAAAGACTGAAATCAGAATAAGGACTAAAATGAATCTTCCTTATTTCTCATCAATAATTAATGACCTGATATATTATCTGTTCTTTATTTCAAACCGCAGTGCTTCTGTCGTTACAGCTAGCGTACTGTGTGGTGCAGTTCATGGAGAAAGACGCTACAGTGACCGAATACGTAAGACAACAACTCAATAAACACAAATAAAGTATTTAATTCAGATTGAGACATTAGAAAAGTGCAACATGTATGGAAAACAAGATATTTTAAATTTAGTCATGTGATCACATTATTCCCTATTCTCTGGAACATTATTGATAATAAAATTTATCTCTTAATGTTTGTGCCTTCATACAAATGTCTGGAAAGCTAAATTATAAACTTTTAAAGATACGTATATCTAATTTGATAGCCAGAGTTATGAATGCAGATGTATCATTTGCACTGTTTTTGTTCTGCAGATCATCAGGGGCCTGCTCAAGTACTGGCCCAAAACCTGCACTCAGAAAGAGGTAAAGAAGACAGCAGCTGATTTATCTTTAAAATGGCCTCCACCTCCTTCTTGCATGTAAAATAAAAACATATCGGTGATTTTAGGTGATGTTCCTGGGGGAGATTGAGGAGATATTGGACGTGATAGAACCATCGCAGTTCATCCGGATCCAGGAGCCTCTCTTTAAGCAGATAGCAGCCTGTATCTCCAGCCCTCACTTCCAGGTGATAAACGAGCAGCAAAACCGGAGAAACAAAACGCCTACAGAAATCCCGTACACACAGCATACAAATGTTTCTGTGGAGCTTAGGAAACTCAGTGATCGCACGATCCAGAGATTTCCTCTAGAAGCTGAAACAAACACAGATTAGACTCTGCTGCTCTGTGTGTTCCAGGTAGCGGAGCGCGCTCTTTACTTCTGGAACAACGAGTACATCCTCAGCCTGATAGAGGAGAACTGTCAAGTCATCCTGCCGCTGGTGTTCGCCACGCTCTACAGAGTCTCCAAGGAGCACTGGAACCAGTACGGCCACAGCGCAACTCGTTTACCGCTTTCCTGGAATTCTGCTTGTAGATTTATGGCCAAACCAGTACAAATCAACATCAAATCTGTTGTCAAATATAAAGGGCGTATTACAAAAGTGAATGAGGCTCACTAAGAAAAATAACTTTATTTCCCCTGGAATTCTGGTAAAAAAGAAAAATTTTAAAATTCTAACTTTTTAATTGCAGAATTTTAACTTTAATGTAGGTTTCTAAGTTTTTTCTTGAAATTCTGATTTTCTTTTCAGAATTTTTTTGTTGTTTTTGTTTCAGATTTCTTATGAAGTCTCATCTCATAATTTTAACTTTAGACTCAGAATTCAGAATTTTTTTCAGGTAAAAAAACCAATTGTGACTTTTTTAATATTCTGAGAAAAAAGTTTGAATTGTATTTTTATTCACATTTATTGACGCAAACAGAAAAAAAGTAGAGGAGTGAATTTCCACCATTAATCTCAGAAATATGCAAGAATACATCTTAAAAAGTAAAACATATAAACCCCCCAAAAAAACAAAAAACATTTTCGGCAGAAATTTACTCCATATTTTTTACTATCTATAATGTTCTAATTACACCATTGCAGAATTGTGACTCTAATGTTCGAATCCAGATTATTTTTTCTTAATCTCAGAATTTTGACTTCCTAAATTAAAAAATTTGACTTCCCAAAATTCTTGTATTTTATTAGAAAGAGTTGAACTGATTACATTCATTCATCATATTTTTATGCTGCAAAAGTTATTAAATGTTGGTGGGGGATGTCAGTCTCTATTTGCATTTTAATCCCATCATTTTGATTCATGCAAATTTGTCCTAAGACGTAAATATTTTCAAAGTGTTCCTGTTCTCCTCCAGAACCATCGTGTCTCTGATCTACAACGTGCTGAAGACCTTCATGGAGATGAACAGCAAACTGTTTGATGACCTCACTGCCTCCTACAAAGTGGAGAAACAGAAGTGAGTGTGACTCACCGCCGTGTTGTGTTCAGGGACAGAACGAAACAGGAGTCATTTTTAAATCAGCTCTTGTTCCATTATCTGTGCAGTGAGACGGTAATCCACAGGCTAGAGTGGTTAAGTTCAGCCGGTAACAAAATCCTGATCGTTTTATTTATTAATTTCAAACTGGAGATAAGAATTAGTTCAGGGAAATAACTAAATCACTTTCATTCCTCGGAAGAGGAACTAGTTCTTCTCCAACTTTGAAGGAGGGGTGAAGCAGCGCTTCCAAAGAAATTCACAAATTAATTTTATTTCCACAAGGAAGGACGGATAGAAAAAAGGAAGGATGAATGGAAGAAAAGGAAGCAAAGAAGGGAGGTGAGAGGGAAGGAAGGAAGCAAAAAAGGAAGGATGGACAGAAGGAATGAAAGAAAGGGAAGAAGGGAATGATGAAGGAAGGACGGAAAGAAAGAAAGAATGAAGGAAGAAGAGGCACTAGTACACAAGGAGGGAAGGGAAGAAGGGAAAAAGGAAGGAAGAAATGGAAAAAGGAGTGGAATGAAGGATTATTTTTCTGCAGTTTTTATAATGAACTGCCTTTAAAAGATTTTACTGTCTTCTGTAACTCTACAGTAGTAATTCATGGCTCTTCAACGAGTTTTCCTAAATAAAATCCTTCTCGTCTC
Source organism: Poeciliopsis turrubarensis (assembly GCA_010277015.1). Taxonomy (NCBI): domain Eukaryota; kingdom Metazoa; phylum Chordata; class Actinopteri; order Cyprinodontiformes; family Poeciliidae; genus Poeciliopsis; species Poeciliopsis turrubarensis. The sequence continues at coordinate 4,152,389 of VMRN01000026.1, read as the reverse complement.
TCCTAACCTTGCTGGTTTCTGTCTCTGCGCCCGGCTAGGGAGATGAAGCGGGAGCGGGAGCGTGCTGACCTCTGGCGAGGCCTGGAGGAGTACCAGGAGCGCCGCATGCAGATGCTAACGGAGGCCGCCAGGAACCAGCGCAACCTCCAGGAGCGGGGCGAGAGAGGAGACCCGCTGAGCCCCTCGTCTGCGCAGACGGCCCAGTCCGACCAGCCCGAGCCCAAACCCAGCGGCGCCTCCACCGGAGCTGGGGAGAGCGCCACCTAGGCGCCGCTGCACACAGGAGGGGGAATACTGGGGAAGGGTGGTGGGACTTGAGGTTGGTGGTGAAAGTGTTGGGAGACAGAAAAGGTATAAAATTCGTTGTTTTTATCTTGTATCATGGAGGTGGCAGCTTCTTGTACAAAGGTGCGATCTCTGTGATGCAAAAGCTGTACCTTCTTTCCGACAGCGTTGTGTGAAACTGGTTCACTTTTAGCTGTACATGTTGCAGATCATAACTCCAAACAGGTGCAGACTATCACGTTATTTAATATCCCGTTTAGTAAACTGCAAAACTAGAGACAAAAAAAAAGCGACTCTTTTGGAGTCCAACTCGTCTCGACATTCGACCAACAGAGTCCGTATTGTGGCCTCATCTTTATCTTTTTGGCTGGAAGATGCTAACTCTTCGCGTGCATAGCACATAAACAGACGAAGCAATTTCACACAAATGTCCCAAAGCGATCGCTGCACACAAGCAACCCACAAACATGTAGGTATTTGCTGTAAATATCAGAGGAAGGAGCTGTGGAGACGAATCTCACAAACAAAACACCTGCACACACACAGATTTACTCAGACACAAACAGCCAGGTGTGGCGCTGACTCCTCCCACTCTTCTGGGCGCCACCCACAGAGCACCTTAATGACCAAGGTGATTACTCTGGTATAAAGTACAATATTGTTCCTTCTTCTTACTTGTTACTCTACTACTACTACTCTACTCTAACTACTACTGATGATGATGTTTTTATATATATATAAATATATATAGATATACATACGTCTGGATATTTCTGTAGTGTATTATGGAAGAAACACTAGTGTAGCAGAAACCATAAAAAGGGGAAGGCCGACTGGAAATCCTAATTTTTACGCAGTGTGAGGCCATAATGTGAGTGCTGAAATTCAGCAGAATACCCCTTTAACAGACCTTAACGAGGGGGAATGAACTGGACGGGCAGCAGCTGTTTTTCTTTTCCTTTGAAATGTTTGACGTTGGTGACGTGCTGCAAGCATCATAGACCGCATTTGGATTTTACAACAAACATACATATATCTATGAGAAAAACTCAGCACATTCTTCCTCTTTTTCTATAATTGAAGAGAAAAAGTAGCAGCAAAATAATGCGAATAAAATACACTTACCGAATTAATCAGTAGGAAATGTGGCCATTTCTATAAAGGAGGAGTTTAATCAGGTTTTTAGGTTTGGAGCAAGATGGTGGGTGTTAATTAACACAACGCCAAATTGGAAAGAGATCAGCAGTGACCTTTGGAGAAGCAAACGTTCCACTCCCTTCCCTACGGAAGCACTTAACTTCCAGATCTTGGAAAGAAAATTAGGAGCGATATTTAATTAGAACAAGAAATTTTTGTGATTAAAACGAAAAGTTTTATTTCTTGTTATAAGGAGATGCAAAATGTGTTAAAACGAGAAAACTTCTTGTTAAAACAAGAAAGCTTTGACATTATAACAAGATGCTAAACTGGTTAAAACAAGAAATGTTTGGCGATAATAAGACTCAATGTTACAATGAGAAAGTTAGAAAGTTACTTGCTCTTTAATAAGATTATTTTTTTTGTCTTGGTAAAAGGAAATGTAAAACTTGGTAAAAGTAGAAAGTTTCTTACATGTAAAAATGCTTTTCTGATAGATTACGTCTCGTTAAAAAGGCGTAAAGTGGCTCACTACAATTCTCCTTTTTCCACTGGATGACTTCTAAACATCTCAAGATATGTTGCTATTTACAGTCACAACCTTTCTTACTTAAATGAGAAGATTTTTTGGTTTTAATAAAATTTGAATCTTGTTATAAATAAAACGGAATAAAACGTTTTGTTGATTTAACAAGATGCTGCTCTTGAATTTATTTCCAAGTTCTGGCAGTTAAAAATTTCCGTACTCCTCAACAAAACAAAGCTAAACCAAACTTGACGAGCGCGTAATTTGGGAAGCGATGGAGTTTTATAGCTTTGCTCATCTTAAGTGTGCATGTGTTTAACATCAAATTAGTTTTTTCCAAATCTTCCTCCTTCATTTTAAATTCAGCACTGCTTAAGCATTCACATTGTCACTCCATAATCTGTCCTAAAGGTACGATCCACAAAAGAAACAGTTGTAAAATCATACATATTTATTTCATACATATTTATTTATATTAATTAAAATTGCTTTAAGAGAATTGATTTTCCTAGACAATATAATAATTTTCTTAATGAATTCTGATTGTCATCATTTAGTTAGAAGATTATAATTCAGTGGCATTGTGTTGGACTCAGGGGACTGTAAGATATTTACGCTGTCGATGCAACCTCTGAAAGACTGAATTATCTTCATTTATCTTATTTCTTTTACACCACATATTATTTTTATGATTACCATAAAATACAAAAATAAAAAAAAACAGATAAAAATTCCCTCCCAGCTGGTAGTATTTCTTTTAGCACATGTGCAAAACATACAAATCATGCTACATGCATGTTAGCTAGGTGCCATCTTCTTCACCCCGTCCCGGATGAAATGCAGCCGTCTCTCTCCTGCCACCAGCTGGTAAAGTGGTGGAAATGCAGCAACAGCCCAACTTACTAATAAAACAGTTTGCTGCTTTGTTGTAATTAGGATGAACTCATGATGGGAACAATAGTTGATTTAATGCAGCAGTTTGGTTAAGAAGGTCTATGACAAATGAAGCGCACCACAGCGGTTTCAAACTAAAAGAAAAAAAAAGAAAAGCGCTGCAGTCCGGTTGGATTTCCGAACCCGGAGCGTCTGTAAGTCCGGCCGACCTGAAGCTGCTAGAAGGTGACCGTGGAGATGAAAACTTTTTTCATTGTGAATCAACAGAATCATTGTTCATTCTTGTCTGATCATTAAAATAGAGTAGTGGGATGAAGAGAGGGGAGAAAAACAGAAAAAAGTTATTTTAGCAATATTTTCATTCTTTCAGGATAATCTGTGTGTTTGTAGGGAGTCAGACAGGATAAAAGAAACTTGTTTTATCTCCTGCTGCGTCCGTGATATTCACATTGTCTTAAGGTACATTATTTGTAAATTTGACAAGAAATGATTTTGCTTTGTAATTATGTTGTTTATTTTATTGTCTTTTTGTATGACTTTGTTCATTTTGTGGGGGGAAAGAATCAATTCTGATGCTATTTATTTTCTATTTGATCAGGAAATGTAACCTTATTTGGAGGTGATGTTCAGGTTGTGGATGCGTGTGTGTGTGTGACTGAGTGTGTGTTTTCAGTGAGAGAATCGGTGAGCAGAAGACGAGCATAGAAAGAGTGACAGATTGAGAGGAAGAAGAAGTTTTCTCTTTGTTTCGTTTTCTCTCTCCTCTCCTTTTTTTAAGGGATTGGGGGTTTGATTCTCGAATGTACCGCACGATGTAAGTGATTGTTTCTTTTTTTAAATGCTAAAAACGCAGAGCTACCTGTCAGCTGCTTTGTGGCAAACCTTCAGAAACTCTTACAAACACTCACCAGATCAAGCCTGAATCAACAAAGTTGTGAAATTCATTTAATTTGCAGCTTTAGGAGTAAAGTTTCCACTTCCACTGGGTGAAGAAGAATTTTAAATTGTCTTATTTTATCAACATCACCCAAAATTAAACTCAGTTCAGCCTCTTTATATTATTCCAGTTCATTGCAAATATCATCCTGGTCACTTTGCCTTTTAAACATTTTGTACCATTGCAGCTCTGGTCGTTTCATACCGTATTTTGTAAATCACTACATGGTGGCGTCTACCACAGAACATTTTGTTTCAAACAGTTTTTTCTAAAGTCTTTGACATCCAACTATTTACAAAAACTCTCCATGTTCTGCTCTGAGTCGGCTGTAAGGTGTTTTTGTGACTTCAATAAGCGGGTCAATTGGGGATCAGAACCCTAATATATGGAAACAGGGTGTAACACAATGCTTTTAGATCACATTAAACAATGAAATGGAATTATATTTGATATTTGAACATTTTTATGGCAGTTTATCTCAAAAGGTCATGAAAATACAACAATGAAACATAAACCTATGGTTTAACCTCTAGCTACCTGAATTTCTTTGCAACCATATACATATTTTTTGTCTGTTTTTGTGTCAAACTCATTCTTAATTAAGCTGAGATTTATCATTAGAATATAGTGCATATAGAATAGGTATAAATATGGGTAATTGCATGCAAATTTTCCAAATTAGGCCTAATTTGGCAAAACTCATCTCTAGGTGGGAACAAAGATGATTCCAATCTGATATTTAAAATGTTTTGAGTTTTAATCAACAGACACCTTTGGTATACATACGCCAGCTGTGTGGTGGTTTGAGGTTTATTCAAAATAACATACGGTAAAGTCAAAAGCTACAAAATTGTTTTTTTATAGGGAAGAAGTGGGGGATGGATGGCATGAACTGGCAACACATTGGGAAGAAATGTGACTACAAATTGGTGAACTGACTTGATTATTTTAATTTCATCCTAAAGAGTTTAAATAAATCTGATTACAATTCAGTCAAGTTACATATATTAGTGGTTGGTTGCAATTTAAAAGACAAAGAAAGTTGTTTTACTATTTAGCATAGTTAAGCACTGGCCTTGAACACATAGTCAACAACAGAGATCCTAAACTCAGATTTGGATGCAATAAACTCATAATCCAAACAGCAAACAGCTAATTTATTGAGTTGCATAACTAACAGTTTTCTGGGTAGAGTTGTAACACTTTTTTAAAAAAAAACTCCATAATTTCTCCATCTATCGAGTGAGAGAATAAAGAAATTGTAAAGTAATGCATGAAACATCTTTTTTATGTGAAAACACACCATAGCACTTCTTGTTTCTCAGTTGAGCTTCAGGTCTTGTCAACTTCAGGTTTCACTAAGAAACTCTAGCTTTGTTGAGCTTATCTCACAGAATGGTCCACTGGTAAGATATTGACAGCTGATGCAACTCTGCAGACCCCGCTTCAAAATAAAACCAGAATTATTATCCCTTTAAGATTCTGGTTGAGGTAAAACATCAAGAAAAAACAAAAAAATATCCAAACATAAGAAACAGACATTTAATTATCTGAGTCAAAACAACAATGACTTTAAAAATGAATCAAATGTTGACCTAAATATTATCATCTTGATTTCTACAAAGCTTTTAAAATTAGGCAGGAAAATGTTTTTCTTTTTAAACAAGTACATTAGTGAGCTTAACACTTACAAGTATATCATTACCTCATAACAGAATCTGGGAAAACTTGCATAGCAGTTTTAGGTCAAAAGTTAATGAATGCTGTTGCTGTTTTAATAAAACTGTTTTAAAAAAAACTTATTCTCTAACCTGGAAACATTCAGATGGATTTCAAACTTTGTCTTGATTCAGGAAAGCAACAATTAAAAAACACAACTGATGTAAACCAAGACAAAAATCTCACCTTTCTGGCATAAACTTTTTTTTGTGACATGTTTATTTAAATTTTTTATATTGTTTTGACTTGAAAACTAAAAAAACAAAACAAACAAAATATTTGCTTGTTTCTGTCTCCAGGAAAACAAAACCCCAGCTCTCACTGCTCTCAGATTTTCTGAGTATTTGATAAATTCACCTTAATCCAGCCCTAATCCAAGACGACAAGTGAGAGAGGAGAGGGGAGCGTTTTCAGAGCGCACCCAAAAGGCAGACGTCTCATGTTGATTTCACTGACTGTCATATTTCTATATTTTGGCCATGTTTATTGAGCCAAATTACATTTAAAAAATGCTTTAAATCAGAGGGGTGATGCTATGGAACTGAATGATAGCAGGCAGTAAGGATTAAGCAAAAGGAGGAGAGACGGAAAGAGTTTATACATGAAAGCATGGCAATAAGTCAGAGCAACAGAACGAGAATATAATGTTAATAAAAACTACAACTGCGTTACGTAGCAATTTCACAGAACGTCTAGATTTGCACTGTCTGCCCAATGATCTGTGTTTGTTTTGTTGATGATAAAAACAATAGAGAGGATGATAGAGAGGTTGGAAAAGATGTATATTTTGGGGACCAACACGTCAGTGGGAGGGAGGGGGGTTTGAATGTAGAGAAGCTTACTACTGTACGTAATAACATAACAACAAGGGGATGTAGACTGGAGAAAAAAAACATCTATGTGCTAAAAAAACAAAATGAAATTTCACTTTGAGAAAACATTCTTGGAGTCTGTGTTGTTTTTTGTGTCATCACTTTTATCTCTGTCAATGCTATGAGAAAAAATCTTTAAATATTGTAATTTAGAGAGGTTAACAAAAATTTCATGTGCTTTATTTTAATTTTTTAATACATATATGTGTGGAAAAATCTGCTATTTCCGAAGCAGAGAACATCAGTGCAATCATTTCTTCTTCTGAGCCAAAGGTAAAAAATATGACGGTGTATTAGGGCCAGACTGAGAGAATTGTTTTAAAATTAAAATAAAGTGCTAATATTAGTATAATTAAGACATGATATTACCAGGATAAAGCTGTAAAAGTACTAGAAAAAAGTGATCAAGATCTGATCAGTTCGTCTTGATTCTTTCTTCAAAATATATTTAATAGTTTGCACAACTGTTTCAAAGTCCTGCTATTGATAATAATTTAATATTCATGTGTTAAAAAATCCTATTTATTTCATGTCCTATTTATAAAACTGATACCAAGTATGCTCAACATTCCTCATTTTATTTGATTTTTATAATTATTTTTGTTATAAAATTACTATTTTCTTGTGACTTTTCACGTAATATAAATTTATTTTCATAAGATTTATACTTTTTTCACATTTTTATTACTCTTTTGTTCTTATAACATCATGACTTTTGGTTGTACAACTTCATTCTTGTATTAATTCTCACACTATCATAATTTTTTTTTTCTGGTAACATTATATTTTAACTGCCATAATTTAAAAAAATGTTACTCCTTTGTTAAACAATAATAATAATAAAAAACTTTAGAAGAGTAAACTAAAATGTTAGATTCACTCCTACTCCACATTATTTAAGTTAAAACAAAACATTAAAAACAGAGTTTAAATACAAATATATATATTTATCAAGATACATGTTTTTAATAAATAATTAAATTATCAGCTTTTTTAAAAATAGTAGCTTGTGTTACATGTGTCACATTCTTATTCTTAGGAAGAATTATAAATTTGTAACAAAGTGTTTGCTAGTGCACGTGCACACACACACGCACACAGTCGTGTTTTCATCACTTGTGGGGACTTCACATTGACTTCCACTAATTTCTACAGACTAACCCTTACCATAATCCTAACCCCAACCATCACATACCCATACTTAACCTTTACCCTACCCTAACCATGACAGACCCATACTTAACCTTTACCCTACCCTAACCATGACAGACCTAACCACTAACTCCAAAACAACAATTTGCCTCATGTGGATCAAGAAAATGTCCCCACAAGGAGCAATGGTCCCCATAACCCCACCATGTAGACAGAAATAGGTTCCCATAAAGATATAAAAACCTGGTACACATACAAACAGATAGTAAAAACCTGTTTGAGTATCTCTTTCATGCAATGAACAACTTTTAGCTTCTCTCAGCATTATGAAGCTTCATGGGATTTTTAGACATCTTTCCACTGAACTCTACTGTCATTAATTGGATGCCAACCGTCCACAGTGGTGTCATGTCTGATTTGGTGCTGTTCTCTAACGTTCTGCAGGCCCAGTCTGATGAGGTCACACTAACTAAGTCTGAACTGCTGCAGGCACAGTAACAGACACATATAAAGAACCACTGAGTTTATTTGATGTCTGATTCACTGAGGAACCAAACATCCATTATTTCCTTACAGGGGCTGCTGGTGCCCATTAAACACTGGGCAATTCAGAAACGCACTACAAACCATAAATAACTGCATAAATATGGATAATATAGAGTCAAAACCAAGTAGATGAATGAATAAATTAACTGAAACATATTCATACATGATTTTGTCTTTCATAATGAGCAGAAGTGACCTTGTTTTTGTCAGTGTCAGGGCTAAATTAACAGGAAAACATTTATTAATGTAAAATATTTACTCTAACATGCTATTATTACAAACTGTTAAAACAACTGAGCAGTGTGTTTTAAGGTAAGTACTCAATATGCATTTTCACAGGGAAGATAATGTTATTCTGAGTATTCCTGAGGAAAAACATCATGTTTGTTGTGTAATGGTGAGTCAGGAGTTGGAAAATCGAGCATTTATTTGATTGACGGTATTCCTCACAGTTTTCTATGATCCTGTTTCTTGGATGATAGTGAACATTTATTGTTTCAAAACAACTTCTAATCTATAGAAACTTTTTGTACTCAGTAAAAATCAGCTTTTGTCTGATTTGAACAGTTTAAAGTCCCAGTTATAACAAACTTTGTGCATGCATTTGTTATGAAGGGTCAGTTCTGCCACTCCTCCACTCAGAGCACACCGAGCCAGAAGTGCACACACACACACACACACACACATGCACATACACACACACGCACACGCACACACGCACGTACGCACACACACGCACACAGTCAAAGACAGATGCAGACTGAGGTTAAGAAAATATAGACAAGCACGAGTATTTTCCAGGAACTCTATTATTTCTGACTTGGGGTATCTAATGGTATTTCATTGAATTGCTATGATGTCAGAGAGTCCATCCACCCTAATGGCCTTCTAAGAACAACAACAGGGACAGATTGGTTCCATTCACCGGACCGTCCAGACTGAGAGGCACAAGCAGCTGAAACCTCACCAAGTTCTCAGCTTAAAAGGTGAGCTTTTTCTATTACTATGCGGAAAAATAACCATTAAAAATGGCATAGCTGGAATAGATACATAAGATGGCTTGATGTATTTTTCTCTACAAAGCACAGTATGGATAATTTATTGTCAAAAAGTTTGGTGTTATTAATGAATAAAACAGCACTAATGAGTAAACAACCCTTGATTGTGTGTCAGTTAAGCGAAAGCACCAGACACCATTTCCCCTCCATGTTATATGTACAACTTGAAGACATTTTTTGTGGTCTGAAAGTTTTTTCTTTGACTAAACACTAGAAGGCGCCGTGAATCACTTTCCAATTTGAAAATTTTTTTTTACTTTCATGCAAAAAGAGAGAAAAATCGTTTTTGTTCAACATTTATCTGTGTTTAGGTTAGATTAAAAAAATGCTTTTAAGTGCTCTCTTATAACTAGACCATTAAATGACCGAAATCATATTAAATAACAATAATAAAAAGGTTAATAATTACATTTTGACCTGACAAAAAGCTAAAAACAAATATTTTAGCGCTTTATTTGACCAAAACTAGTGAGTTGTAACTGTTTTCATGTGTTTCCAACATACCCAGCATGCCGCTGCGTCTTCTTCCCCTCTCCGTCCTCCTTGTTGCCGCGGCAGCCGTGGTGTGCGTCTCCATGACAACGCCGCTCCAGAGCTTCCGGGGCTGCGCAGTGCGCGAGTTTTCCTTTGTGGCCCAGAAGCCAGGCTGTAAGGGGCTGCACATCACCACGGAGGCCTGCTGGGGGCGCTGTCATACCTGGGAGGTAAAACAACGACCAGAACTTTTAAAATCCTGTTTATTTGTAAGATAATTTTTTGTAAAAAAAAAAAAAAAAAAAAAAAAATTAATTTATGGAAGAATAAAAGTCTAAAATGTGCAGATATGATTTGAAATAAGTTTTTTCATGTTATGTTTCACCAGAATCAGTTAATAAATATTGATAACTTTATTTATTATTTCAAATTAATGGCTTTGAATTAATTCAAGAAATTAAATAATCAAATATTCTTTTTGCTTAATAAGACCTGTGGGAGATTTTCTGCAACTAACAATTGTACAACTTACTAAAATTTGCTTTTGTGTATACATGTTACAAACTCAATAGTTCTGGATTTCAGTTTCAGTTTTTCATTTCAATTTCAACTGTTCTCAACTGCACTGCAACAACTGAATTGGACCTGTTGCGTTTATATGAAGGCCTGTCACTATTTTACTGAGCAACCCACACAGCTAAATGGAAAACCAACATTTAGCTTTATGTAATCTAGAACTCAACCCAGAGCAACTGGAATCCAACATTTAGTTTTATACCTCACTAATCTTACCAAACATGGAGAACCAACACTTGCCTCTCTAATTCAGAACTTAAGATCCAGAGTAACTCCTATTAGTTTATAAATTATGGATTACTTATTTTTATTAAACATGGGGAACCAATATTTAGCTTTGTACTTTTTCCTTTTTGTCTTTCTTTTGGTTTTGTTTTGTTTGTATTCCCTTCTAATTCATGTAAAGCACTTTGTTGCTCAAAATGTGCTGCATAAAAAAAATTACCTTTCTATATTTCTGTATAATTATGGCAGATGTATTTCATAAAATAGGTAAGAACAACCAGTTTGCAGCTGCCTTTCATGTGTTTTGTGTTTGTGCACCTTGCAGAGACCGATAATCGAGCCCCCGTACATCCACCGACACCATCGCGTCTGCACCTACAGCCGCATCCGACACATGACGGCCCGGCTGCCGGGCTGCCTGCCCAACGTCTCCCCTCTCTACCACTACCCAATGGCTCTGCAATGCCAATGCACCTTCTGCTCCATGGAGGACACAGAGTGTCAGACCTTCTGATAGTTACCTGTTTTTAAGCAATAAAAAGGATTTCTGCTTATGCCCAGGAGCTGAATAAAATGCTAAAAAACTGTGTTCATGAATACCAGAATGACATTGTTGCACTGTGTTTGTACTTAAATTTACCTGATTTATATAGAAAGATTGTTGGCCCTCTTGATACTGGAGAAAACTCAAGTTTTTGAGAAAATGGCCTCTTATCAATTAATCATTAGTTTATAGATGAGATCAACTGACTTTAGATTAACTCATTAATAGATGATTTGCATCTGTAATGCCAAGCTTCAAGCCATAAATGGAACAAAAGCAAAATAGTAAAAACAATTGTGGATGTCTGTCCCGTACACATGATATTGTACGAACCAGTCATCTTAGAAACAGAAGAACTTTGTCTAATCTTCTCTTTACTTTGTCAGTGTGCCCAAAATGGCACGCACACACATAACAGAAACACATTCACACAAGCAGAAGGATGTGATATAACCCACACTCACACACAGATTACATTAACAAGTTTGGAGTCGAGGCGGACACTTTAACAAAATCCTTGAGATGCCGTGGTTTCCATGACGTCGGAAAGCGGCAGAGCCCCTGAGCCACAGAACCATCGGTGACCTCGCTGAGTCACCTTGGAGTAAATGTGTGTGTGTGTCCCGTCTCTCTGCTGATGAGGTGCTGCGGCTCATTCAGACCCATCGTTTCGGCTTTTCTCCGCCGGTGGGAAAGTAATCGGAGGAAACCGTAGAATCTGTGACTGAATGCACGAATCGGCATCAGCTAACAGCTCTGAGTTAGAGCGTGCCGTAAAGACGATGGCGTCACACATTCCTCTTTCCAGCAGAGTGGAAATGTTTGAGGCAGCATGATGATTCGTTACAAGATGTTTGCATGTTTGAATGAAAAAAACTGAGCATTACTCCAACAGTTTTAAGTTTAAAGTAATTCTTTAAAGTCACAAACAAGGTTTGTCTGGCTAGAAAAAATATGAACCACAGTTCAGACCTGAATGTTATTTAAAGTTTCAGAAGGAGCTAAAGATTAGGGTGGTTGTTATGGCTATGTCTAAAAAACCTTGATGACCCCTGGATAAAGTTAACTAGTAAGATTTGTAGTGGTGGCACCGCTGACTAAATAGAAGTGGAGCCTCCTGTACAACGAACAAGAATACATTAAGCGGTTTATGGTTTATGGGTGGGAAGTCAACAACAAAACGCTTGTTTTTTCCACTGTATGTGGCGATGCACACATATAGTGGTCAAACCAGCTGATCAAATGTGCTGGAGCTCCGCTAGTGTTGCTAGGTAATGGAGAAATGTCTTTCCAACGTGACTTACCAGCCAAAGCACTGAGTGCCTTTAATTCTAAACTAAATTCCCACCAGCTTAGAGTTGCTTGTGGAACATTATAAATGAAACATTAATCAATGAAACATTGATGTGTAGTGATGCTACTTGACAAAATTTAATGTTTCAGTTGTTCATTATGATGTTAATGAAATCAATCAATGAAATGTGCCATACAAATAAACTTGATTGATTGAACAATCGGATGGTTGTTGAAACAACCCATTTTCCAGACTTCAAAAAACATTAACTTACTGCCAAAAAAGTATCTGGATAATTTTTTAAGCGTTTGAGTCATTTTAGAAGTAGTGGACCCAAATGTAAGAATAAAAACAAGCAAAGTGTGAACTTTGCATAATATGTCCCCTTTAAAAGTTTTACTGCGCCTCAGCTGAGTGGCTAAATCTTGGTTATGCCTCATTCATTCACCTCATGATGATCCATAATAAAACCATACTAAGTTTTCTATGTCTTTTTCAACAATTAAAGTCTATCCAAATCAAAAGTTGCAGAGAAAAATGCAGCTTTTTGGTCGATGCCTCAACTGTTTAGGAGTTACTGTCATCGTTGGTGTAATTTGGTAGCTACTTTGGTCTAAAACGGCTCTGGATTTTAGTAAGTATTGTTGCTAGGATGACACAGAGCCAACATTTCCCCACAATATACCTACCATGTGCTGAAGCCACACAGACACACAGCTGATCCAAACCCGCAGGATCTTCTGACCCGACTCTGCCCTTCCTGAGAAAAAAACAGATTTGCCGTGTGTATGTTTTAGCTGCTTATTAACTCATTCACAGAGTTCATAATCCAACACCTGAGCACACAGAACTTTAGTTATTATGTGAATTTCTTTATGCATGAGTGTGTTTTTACATGCGAGTCTTTATCTAGAAAAATGCAGTAAGGTAAAGTCAACTGTGTGTGTGTGAGTGTGTGTGTTCTGCACTGATGGAAAACCTATTTAGTTTTCCTCTGTGTCACTGCAATAAGTGGTCCCTAAAAAGCCTTAAAACCGGTGAACCAGTCGGAGATGCAAGGAAGGTAACTCGAACGATAAGGAAAGAGGTTAAAAATCTGGATATTTCTGGAGAATTTGGCTGTTCAGGTTGGAGGATATTCTGCGAGGAAGGAGAAAGAGACGTTGGTAGGGGGGAAATCCCACACACTCGTCTTTCTAATCGTGGGTGTGTCAAAAGCTATAAGTGGCGTCGCTTCTACCTGTGTTACTTATATCCCTGCATGGGGCTCAGGACAGACATTCCCACACCTGCTAGACAACTCACCTGAAAACGAGAACACTCACCTGTCCAGGTAAGAACCAGATTTAATTCATCATCCATGTTTTTAGTGAGAAAGACTCTGAAACGTATTTTTCTTCTTAGTCCTCTTCATGAGAAAAAACATTTTTTTTTTAATGAACAGGATTTAACTGTAAATGCTAAAGTTAAATGGAAAATAGTCACATTAACAGAGAAATGTTTATGTTTTCTCAGTATTGATTAGATCTAAATTGGTGTTTTGCAGTTTGTGTGGTTTTATTTTTAAATGTGCCTGTTACAAATAAAAGCAATTAGACAAAAACAGATGAGTGAATTTAATTGCTTGGCTATTAAATTCACATGGAGATTATTTTCATTTGGCAAAAAAAAAATGCATGCGAGTAGAGATGGGTTATAAATTAGTTTTATTAATTAATCAAATTTTTGGTTTCTGAAAAATAATTTTTGGTAAAATCTTGATTTTTTTCCATGTTTGAGTCTATTGAGTTTCCAGAGTGTCAGCACATCCCAGGCAGCCATCTTGTTTGACAAGCGCATTTTGGGAGCTTTTATTTATTTGGACTTTGAATACGGGTCAACTTTATGACAAAACATTAGGGCCAGGATATGAAATGAATTTTAAATTTTGAGAATAGAGTGGTATTGCACACATAAAGTCGGGTAGGGTACGAGAACCCCGACACAAAAAATAAAAATTTTAAAGAAATAAATCAGCATGAAATTACTATCAGTAGCAGGGCTTTGAAACAATTTAGTCTATTAAAAAATTAAGCTGGACTGAGCTGATCAAGTCAGATTTCATAAATCTACAAGCTGTTTTTTTTTTCATTAAAAAACTTTTTTCCATGTAATTTTAAGACATTTTTCTGGTCAAATTGCATCTTTCTTCTGCTATTATTATGACTATATTCTCGTAATTGAGCATTTTAGCCAGGCTCTATTGCTCTTTTTAAGACTCTTTTTAAAAATATTTTCTGTCATTTGTAATTTCTTCTTTTGAAAAGAAAGTGAGAAAAATAAAAATCAGATCTGTTGTGAAAAAAATATTTTATTTTTAGGCCATATTGCCCAAGAAGATATGAGATTAAAATTTACTGCAGAAAATTTTCTACAACAGATACACAGTCTTCCAAAAGTATTCACGCCCCTTGAAAGATTACATGTTTTCAACTCTGACAAGCTTCAGTTTGTGGGTTTTTACTTTTGACTACAAATAAAAAAATCTAAAGAGTGGTGAGCATTTGAAGACAGCACCCCTGAGTTTTATAAAACTGTCTTTAAGTCCTTTAGGGACTTTATGTTTCTATCAGCTTTGGACATCTAAAGTCTGAAATGTTCGTCCGTTCTTCTTTGTAAAACAGCTCAATCTCAGTCAGATTAGATAAGGAGACTCTGTGGAAATCAGCTTTCCAGAATTACAGTAGATTCAAAATTAAGTTGAAGTCTAGACATTGACTGGATCATTCTCCCCCCTGAGCTGTGGATCTCTGCAGCTCCTCCAGAGTCACCACAGGCCTCTTGCCTGCTTTTCCAGTTGAGCCTGTCTTGGTAGGTTTGGGGAAACACTCTTCCCACATTAGATGATGTTTAAACACCACGATGTTCTGATGCTTTTCAGAATCAGGCATCTTTTTCTCATTACTTTACATTAATGCGCCACTTTCAATAAAACAAAGCTTGTGGTTGCAACTTGAACTTTTAATGAAAGGTTATACATTAGTATTTATATTTTCAAGGATTTTTGAGGAGCACCGTCTGCTGTTCTTCTGTGCAAAATTGATCGTTCTATCCAGCAGCGTTTCTGCAGGCTTCACAAAGTCAAATTTAAGACTTTCTAAGACATTTTTAGTGCCAATATAGGCGATAGTTGGGGGCTCCTAACCCAGATGGTGCCAAAGCTAAAAGTATTTGGGGGGTACAGAATGCAGCCTTGTATGGGATAGGAACAGATGTGAGGCAGTGATATCAATGAACTTCGTCCTCAAAACTGGCCAAAACTTTGGATTTACTTATTTCAGATGTAAAAAAAAAAGCTAGCAAGCTAGCTGTAGCCTCAACTTAAACACAACTCAAAACATTATGCCATAAAGTCCTGCAAGGAAAAAAAAACAAACACTTATTCAAAATAAAGCAGTCCAGCCTGTGATTAATGTATTTAAGGCCAACTTACATTTTTAATCTAATTTAAGACATTTTGAGGCCTTAACTATAGATACATTAAATATTTTTCAGGAACCCTGTTCAGTGCAAATTTTTAAAGCCTTGAAAAAAAACATTTATAGATAATTAGTTATGACAGGGGAAACGTTTTGATTGTAACTTTATTATTGGAGCCTCCCTAACGGATGCCCCCAAAGCGAGACAGAACAAACCTTCTGGAGTGGAAACCCCACATAAGAGGAAAAAACAGGGTTTTCCCCTTCGCCATCAGCTGACACAAAGCCTCGAACGTAAATGCTCAGCCTCAGTGCTGACCTGTTATTGTGGTCGTTCCTACGGTCCTAATTGAGTCCCAGCGGGGGTCTTTCTGCTGCCGCCACGGCGCTGATTCACAAACCTGGAAAAAGCTGGCAAAGCGGAGGGCAGAGGTCAGGATCACCGAAGTCCCAGGAAAAGTTTAGCTTTGTTTGCACACGTGTGGGAGTGTGTGAGTCAGGAGGGGGCCGGTGTCACATAGCATGTGTACATATCACATCTGGACTGACGTTTATGAAGAAAATGATTTCACAGTATAGCACTAATGCTCCGTGCAGTGAGAGGGAGAGGTGTTGTACGTGACGAAGTTGTGTATGTGCATGTATCAGCAGGTAACTGTTCGATGAGGCAGACTGGAAAGACACAGACAGGGCTGTTATTATTCACATTATTCAGTCCTGCAGGAGGGGAAATCACCTCAGAGGAAGGGGGGAGGCTTTAATTTGAGGGGAAAATTGAGCAGAAGAGGATAAGAAATTTTTCAATGAAGCCCCCAAGGAGACCTGGGGGAAAGATTTTCTTTTGCGTTACCTCGCAATAAATTTGCTAACAAATCCTGGTATATAATCACAGTAATAAATGTGCAGAAAATTGGTTGAAAATCAATGCACTAACTGCATGCTCATGTTTGTTTGTGTGACATGTTTCGGTGGAGATGCGACTGCACACGAATCATTCAGACTGACGGCAAATAAAACTGTCAGATGGCAGTTTTACCTTTGGAAAAAAAAAAAAGTAAAAATAGTCCAAACAGTTTGGGTGTTTCTTTCCTTCTTATAGAAAGTTTCTGTCATGTTTATGTTTTAAAGTAGGAATGGAAAGCCCATGTTTGACCTGTTTTCCTTCAGCGTTTTGCACATACGTTTGAGGTGCGCTCATTCAAAAGAAAAAGACATAAAACTTTGGATGACTCACAAATGAGATATTAACGTAGAATTCCTACATGGAAAAATCCTCATTTTGTAAAAGAAACACTTTCAGTAGTCAAGAAGATGCATGAACTGAATGCTAAATACATCATTGTGAGGTAAAAAAAAAAGAAGAAAGAAAATAAATCAATCCATGTTTCTAGAGAGACTCAGTGAATTTGGTTTGGTCAAAACAAAACACCCTCTAGTTAATTTAGACTAGAGGGTCTAGTCTAAATTGTTTAAATCGAAAGTCAAAGAACCCAGATAAATGATTTATTTATTTATGAATACAGCTTGTGTCATGGAGATACAATATCTCATTCGGTAAAACAAACCCACAAAACAAGCAATTAAAATATTTGACTCAAATCAAACATGAGCTTCTTTAATCCATTGAGCTCATTGATTGGGGGTTTCCATCAATGTCTGACGTACCGTTTTGTCTCATCGGTCCAGATGTTGCAGAGCATCTCACACATCTGCCTGCTGGCCCTGATGTCGCTGCTGCTGCTCTTCTCTCCTCTTGGATGGAGCAAAGAGAGACAAACCCCAGGCTGCCACCTATACCGTGAGTTTCAATATGGAAAAATAATTTTTCACTACAACACTACAGCAAAAAAAAAAAAGTTTACTTTGTGGGGGAAAAAACAGAGAAAGAAATTGAGAAATTACTGGATTCGAATGTTGAAAACATACCAGCAATTATGTAAATGAGTAATTCAGTTCAGGTAGAGGTTGTAAATCTTGACAACTTGCTAAACTAACAAGTATATCTTCTATTTCCAAAATAAACACATCTAAAAATAAAAAAGCTAGTATTAGGAACTAGTAAGGAAAAACTCAAACCTCTGCAAGTTGTTCTGCTGAGTCCAGTTATTCTGTTCCTCCTTCCTTCCAGCCATCAACGTGACGATCCGCAGCGACCGTCGCGGCACTTGCAAAGGGACCCATCTGGTGTACGCCTGCGTGGGCTACTGCGAGTCCAGCGCGTTCCCGTCCCGATACTCGGTTCTGGTGGCCTCAAACTTCACACACAACATCACCTCTGCTTCACGCTGCTGCACTATCAGCAAGGACGCCAAGGTGCGTTTTTTTTGTTTTCTCAGTCTAGATCAGTGGTTCTTCAACTTTTTGGACCTGTAAATACCAAGGTTTGAAGGCACCACCATCTAGCTACAGATTTTAAAACTATACTACAAAGGGAACTGGACCTTCTCAGGGTGTTGTCTCCTGACAGAGAAACAAAATAAAACAAAATAAAAAATTATCCTAAATTTTATGATTTTTGTTACTGGATAAACATTTAGATTTTCAATTTAAAGATTTCACAGTTTAAAGTAAAATAAATATCATAAAGTTCCTTAGAAGTACCTTCTTCAAGTCTAACAAGATTGTCAAACAGTTGTGCTACGTTTGTGCAGCAAAAATGTTTTGTACCGCTATCATTTTAAAAATATTAAATGTTTCCAGAGGTCGTGAAAGGTCAACCAACCCCTACCTTCCACAAATCTGACAAAACTGGTGTCAGTGAAGTAAAGACTTTAATTTGTGCCGCTATAATTAAAAAAATATTAATACAAAAGTTTCCAGAGGTCATCAGAGGTCAACCATCATCACGCTCATATTTACTACATCAAACAAATTTGGTGTCAAACGACAGACTGTAAAATTTAAGGTATGAAAATTCCCTAAATCATCCTCAGTCATCAACTAGCCAATGCCACTGGTTTTCAGGTTTGGAACGGTTTGAATTTAACTGGGTTTTAGGTTTTAAGTTCTGACTTCAGAAGTAAATGGAGCAAATAATAAGCAGCCATCAACACATTTGTTAGCTTCAGCTTGTACAGAGAATGCTCATCTTTTCATAGCATTCTTATGAAGCAAATTACACTTTGCTTGAATCTTTTTGGCTGCTTTTGGTCATTAACGATCATTTGTATTTAATATTTATTCTAAGCCATGCAAAAATTGTTTGGGGACTGTAGTTTTTTTCACAGCATGTGGATATTCTGTTTTTTCCAGGTCAAAGTTCGCCTGGACTGCCCGCGAGGTCGGCACTACGACGAAATCGAGATCCTGACGGCGAAGGCGTGTCGCTGCGACATGTGCCGCAAATCCCGCTACTGACAATTTGACCACTTCTGGACAAAACGCTGCATTCCAACAATTCACCGCATAAAAATCAGAAACAGTTAAAAACAAAACAAAACTACTTCAGCAGAAACTTTTCCACTTCTGTCCATGCTTTGGGTACACAAAATATGCCTAACTCACTGAACTGAAAATGTTTCACATTTTTGCTCCTAATTTTTCTTTATTCATCGAAAGCAAGATGGCTGCTGTCCTGACACTTTCAGTTGTTCCTGGTCCACACCTGAATCAAATGAAGAGTCATGCTTATGACTGAATAATTTGTCTCAGAAGACTTGTCTAAACTTAGCAGGACTCCGGTTGACCAAACTCTAAACTCCTGAAGAAGTCAACAAAATTAGCGGTGAATGCATCTCAAGTTCTTCTTAATTACTGGATGAAAAATATGTTCTAGTTTCGCTTTTATTCCATTTGTCGGTCATGTTCTGTAAGAAAGCTTTTCTTGGAAAAAAGTGACAAAAGTGTAAAAACTGAACATTTACAAAGCCTGGAACACCAGTGTCCAAGGATATAGAATGATTCTGCATGACCTTTGACATTAGACAAACATCTAATATCTAAATGTCTGTCTGCATCTGGATATTAGATGCAGACAGTATCCAGAGGGAGTTCTTTACAGTAAGAGGAAAATGTTGTTGGATACAAAAGGCTTTTAGTCTTTTTATTATGTTTTTTGTCTTCATTTGCTTTTTTTTTTAAGTCAATAGGAAGTGAGAGCACAAACCTCTGGCAACATTTACTAAAGTAAAGACCTGGACACATATGTTCAATAAAGTTATCAAAATAAGACAGTCTCTCCCTAGTCCATTCTAAAGAAATCATAATTATAGACAAAAAATGTAAACAAATAAAAAGAAAAACAGGCTTTTCTTTAAATAAAAAGCCAAACTGCGACATTGTTTTTATATTTCACAGATACGATGATTTACAAATTCCTTTTCTACTAAAATCTGAATCAGTTGTTTGCTTAATTAAAATACTGCAAGTTAATTTAAGGCAGAATAAGTAAAAAATATATATATTGATGTAATTTTAATTGGAGAAAAAGGTGGCCTGCACGTCCTCTGAATTTGGTAAATGTGGCCTACAGGTTTGGACATCACCAGCCTAGAACAAGATACATAACACAAACAACAGGCTTGGCATTGTTAGTTAGTTACTTTATTTGCTCACCTCTCTGCTAACTCGGTCAAATAAATCAGTACAAATCACATAAAATGGTCAAATACTGAGGATATGTCATATTGCAATAACCATTATACAAAATAGGAGACCAAAAGAATGTAGAAAATGTATTTATTATAAATCTGAACTTAAATGACCCTTTGTAAATAATATCTGTAAATTAAACAGACTGTTGGAAATGGTAAATTAAACAAAATAATGCACTACCTACTTCCTTTAAATAAATATTTGCCTATTCTTCATCTACTACTCGTTGTGATATTGTTTTTGTAACAATGAACTGTTCTTATATTTATAGTTAATGAAAAGACAACACAGGAAAACAAGAAACAGATTATAATTTAGTTATTTGGCTTCTTGGTCTGGCTTCTTTAATAGGCCCATCATAGCATGTTCTGTAAAAAGGTAAAATTGGTCATTTAATTTTTAAGTATTTCATTAAATTATTGTTCAAAACCATAATTACATAAAATTAAAACATTAAGGAAGTAAAATATAACGGTTCAATTTGTGGTGAATACGCACCTCTGCCATTCTTCTCTCCCAGCAGGGGTGCACAGGTAAAGCGTTCCCAGGTGCACAGTTATTAGTTCTGGGTCTGCAACACCAGGGAATGGATTAGTGTTGTGTTTCTATGTTGAGTAATTATTGGAATTAAAATATATTCTGCTTGGCCTGCTTTGTAAATGTTCCATTAGCTATGCATTTAAAGTTTTGATCATTTTTCAGCTGTGTATTCCCTGTAATGGTTTCTCCCAATTCAGTTGCCTTCTTATTTAAGCAGGCTGTCATTCATTGTTTCGGTTTGGTTTGGGTTTTCTGTTGCACTAAAATGAAAGAAGCTTCAATCATTTTGGGTCCCACTAGTGTTCTAGTTTTAAATGTAGCAAAGCTTTGAGCATGAACGAACTTAATCTGAGTGAAGTTCTGTGTTGGAGTACACTTCTAAAAATCACCTGTTTAATCTTCAGGAGGTCTGAAGATGAAAGGGAAGACCTTCCTGCAGAAAAGAGAAAGAGAGAGAAGAATACAAACTGAACAGTCAACACTGGCATAAAAAGTTATTTTTTCATATCGCAGCTATTGTGTTTCTCTCTGAGCCTGAACTGCAAGCTTACGCCATACATGGGCTTGTCAGGCCTAAATGTGCCTGGGGACATCTGGCATCTGACTCACCAGACTTGTCAGAGGAATATTAAAAAGTCTGCAGATAATAGCTGGATTTCCCCAACACGGTGTAATCTGTCAACTTCTTACTTGGACTTCCACAGTACAATTCAGCTCTTGCTTCAGCTTTGGGCATGAACGCCAACAGAGCTCAGTGACATAACCTTCACAGGTCTGAGTGTGCTGAGCAGCCATGCCTTTTTAGTTTTTCTCCAAACATATTTTATTTTTGTGGGTTAAGAAAAAACAGACTGGAGAAGCTGCGGTGTGATTACAGGAGGAGCATCGGTCGCCGACCAGACTCCAGTAATGTTGGAAGTTGAATTGAAAAACTTAGCTGCTTATGAAACTTGTCACAAGCTGTTTATGTCTAATGCCCTTTATTTATTGTGTAATTAACCAACCTGATGAGTTGCTTGAGAATCCCTGGTTTCTCAGGCATGCTGTCCTTCTCTGCTGTGAACTGTGTCATCTGAGGCTGTGGAAGAAATCAAACTCATTGAGCCGCTGAAGAACCAATAAATCAATACCAATATATCCTGGTAGACACGTAATCAGAATCAAAAGAAAATAAATCTGATTGAATGTCCAATAATTTAAAATCCGATCCAGAACCGCACAGCATTCTGGGAGATGTAGACAGAGGAAAGGTATTAGCTGCTCAACCGCCAGCTAAGTTTAGGGTGGTGGAACCAAGTAACTCTTTGGTTACCTAGCAACTCACTCATTCTATGGTTACCTAGCAACGACCTGTTGAGTAACATGCGCAGCAGCAGTTTAAGGTTGAACCAATGAGCCTCATAACTGCTTAAAAATAGAAAAAAAAGTGGCGTGAAGTGAAAGAAGAAAATGAGAACGACACCTCAAGAGGAAACTGGATAAAACAAGAAATTCCACGCCACCAGTTTGGCTATATTGTAGATATTTAAAACAAAAAACTAACCAATAATTATCAAGATCGACCGTGATAAGTTTTTCATCCATATTGTTGAGCCGTATTCTATTCTATTCTATTCTATTCTCAGTTGGCACACCTATCGACTTCACATAAAAAAACAAAAGATTAATATAACAAAAATGGAAGAGTTTTGGTTTTTTTTACAAGATATTAAAAGGAAATTCAATGTTGTTGTAAATTTTATATAACAAATGATTCATATAGCAACGCCCTCTGCCTTTTTCAGTGTCTGAACTTGGAGTGCTGACATGTTGTTTGTCTCATCCATTACTCTATCACTATTCCATTTGCATTATCATTTTTCTCTTTTCTCTCACTCTTTCTACCAAAAAATGACAAAAGCTTTCTGTATAGTGTTTTAGTCTCAGCTGGTATCATTTTTGAAGGACAATTTTAGTTACAGAGATGTATCTAAAATGTCCTCAACTTCCAAAGTCTATTGGCCTTTGACAGTGTGTTTTTGCATTATATATACATTACTTAAAAATGGTCTCAAAGCAACAATATTGTTTATCACATTCACTTCTGGGGCAATTTATCGTCCAACAAAATTTGTTATTGCAACAAGCCTACTCCTGTTCTTATCCAAACCTGTAAAATACATTAACCAATCTCCAGGAGCCCTGACGAAAGAGAAGCTCCATGAAAACGTTCGTCACACGTGTCATGATGAGCTTCGTGAGAGAAGGGCACACTTTGTACAGAACATGCTGTCCAAACTGAACCCTTCTAAAAACTCGAAGATTTGTACCGCCACTGACAGTTTGAAAATATTTTTTTTTTCTACCTGTGACAAATGTTAAGAACAAACTAAGCAAAGGAAGGGGAGAAAAAAGTCAAAGTGGACGAGTGGAAGAACAAAGGATCAGGTGAGACAAAAGGCCGAGGGCATGACGGCAGCGGAGGAGGGTAATTTGGGGGCTTAGTTGCTAATCAAACTGAAGCACAATCAGCAGAAACGCTCACGTACACATAATCACACATTTACTCATACAACCTGATGTAATGCCATTATTAACCATAATCGCCCTCGTTATCCCATCTGTCAGTGCAGGTAGCCTGAGGCTGTAAGGAAGACGCTACGTGTGCTTCTATTTTTACATCTAAATGGGTTAGATAAGAAACTAAAAGGGGATATGAGAATGAAACTGGCAGATGAACATTTTCTAAGTATACAAATTAAAATAACTATAATTTGACATTAAGGGTATTACGCTTCCTTGAAAAAGTCGGGGCTGAAAGCAGTTCAAACCCAAATGAAAGCACAAAGTCACGCAAAATGTAAATTTTGCACAATAAATCTCCTTTAGTAAAAAGTTTCACCTCTTCAAGAATTGCTGAATCCTGCACTTCCTCCTCCACTGTGTGCTGATGCTCCAACTCCATCATCCTGCAAGGTAAACGCAACACCAACCTTTGTAAAATACCTCATTTTATTATGATTTTATTTATTTATATTTTACTTTTACATTAAATTATGCTTAGATCAAATAAGAAATTTCACATTTAATTGGATCACTTTTAATTAATGACAGCGGATGGCAGAAAATATTGAACATCTATGTCCATTTAAAATTAAACATAACTCACAAATATTCATGTCAAAATGTAAAATTGAGATCTTTTGTCCTTTTCTAAAATCCAAGAGCAGAACTTTCTTCTGCTCATAGAAAGTAACTTTTATTGAAAGTAAAATTTTAGTGAGGTTCTTTTTACTTTTTAATTTAAGCCAAATTTCACAATAGTAACTTTACTTAAGAAAAAAATATCAAAGTAACTGTATTTTTATTTGAGTACATTATTTTCTACTTTTTTCACCTTTGGTGAAGCAGAAAAAAAACAAAACAAATCCTTGCTGCAGGCCATCATGTAAACACATACTCAGACATAAAGACAAAGCTGTGAAGCAGCTTGTAAGAAACCATTGAGAGCTGAACACTGACAGCTGTAGATGACGCACTGATATACTGTTATTGTAGCTTAAACTCTCATCTCTGGGTTTTAATCTGTGAGAACAGCTCAAAGATTACTAGAGAAATGCTGCTGATGCTCCCGGCTCTTTTGTGTTTTAGGATGTTTACACAGTTTGTGCATCTAAGCGTCTGCTCACCGAGTGTAGAGGATTCTGTTTATATAAGGGAAATACAATCTAAAGTCAGGAAAAAACCTTTTTCATGTGTGTACGCACAATCGAAATAATCATTTACGCCCCAGTGACAGGACTGTCAGAGTGATTGATGTGGCGCCCGCTCGCCCCGAGTCTCTGTCATATCTGGGTGAACTGCAGAAGCGCGTTCGTGTGTGAGTAAAACTGTGATAATTACAGTGAATGAGTGTACCGAAGCCTTTGAGATGCTGTTTGATGATGTAAAGGTAACCAGCATGCTGTTCTGGTGTTATAAAAGAGCAGGAAACTTTTAAGTAATACATGAACTCAAATATGTATTCCATGTTTAGATTTTTATTATGTTTTTATAGTTGAGTGGTTTTTCAATCTCTGACATGGCACAAACCGAGAATCCAACACCGTGAACCTATCTAAAAGTAGGGTGAAATTTGGCTCTATGTCATTGCATTTTTGTTCTTTGTTAGTTTTTATATCTGCTGAAACACGCAACTATATTTACTCAGCAATAAACCCATAACCACTATCAACTGTAAGGGCTAAACCAGGGTTTGTGTAATGTACGGCAGCAGCTCAGTCCATCGTACCATCCTCCATTGTCCACCTAATCTGAGAAATCTGTTGAATCTGATATAGATAAAAAACTTTGAGGATAATTTGCAATGACTTTGCTTGTATTGAAAGCACTGAATCTATTTGGACAGCTTGAGTGAGGGTTGCAACACAGAGATCAGTCCCGGATCAGTCCCATAATCTATGCCTCTTTGATTCAGTAATCACAGCGATATGAGCCGCTGTGATCTCACCTGGTATCATGTGAAAAGTCTAAAGTATCTGTATGTGCTGCTTGGTAAAGTCACTTTATTTAAATAGCACAAAGTGCTTCACAGGAGCCGAAAATGAATAAAAACAAGAAACGTTTGGGCTGACCGGGGGCTTAGTTCTGTGTTTATTGTGGAGCTACAATTTAAAATTGCCTTTCTTTTCCAATAGAAAGTATTCCAGACTAAAGGCTTCTTTGTTATTTCCTGTTCTTTGTGTCTTTCCTGCTTAAAATTAAAGGAACTCAAAAAAGAAGAACTTTGTTCAGTTGCAAAAAGCCTGAGATGATTCCAGAAATGCTAAACAAATTATAGCACTGAAATAACTGACTTTACATGCTTCTGATACAGGAATTGTCTTTTATAGATATAAATAATCTCTTTTACCATTATATCAAAAAAAGCTGCATTATTAATAGCATAATTTGTTAGGGTTAGTTAATCCAACCTCAAGCTTGTGTGTCTCTAATATGAATATAACTTATCTTCATGTACTCACTCAGTCACTGATTTGCTGCTTTCAGCCTCCATGTCTTTCATTAATCGTTTAATAATGGCGTCCTCTAGTGGTGAGTCCCCGCGGCTGCGCTTTGGCCTTGGCTCATCAGAATAAGTGGGAATGATCTGCATTTCCTTTGTCTAAAATAGAAATACAAATCTTAACAGCTCTTTTTTATATAAACTTACATCAGGGTAGATAGCTTTAATATTACACAAAACCTAAAAGCAGAAATGATTTTGCATGAAAAAAGGCTTTACAAAGGCTATACTTAGGCTTTACAGTTTGTCTTTAGGGAATAAAAGAATAACTCACCTTCTCTCTTTGATTCCCTGAAACAAGATAAATATTTCCACATTAGAGGATCTTTTATTTGCTCTTTATCACATCCAGCTTGCCTAAAAGCTTGTGATCACGTCTTCATCTCCGTCTTAATTGCGCTAAAGCTCCACGAGCAGATAAATAAACCTTGTAGCAGTGATGCTGTCTGCCTATCGAACGGATGCTGCATCCATTCTCACCTACGAATGTGTTCTTCTCCAGGTAGAGGATGATAGCAAAAGGATAGAATGACAGCTTCTTTGCATCGTGTTTGCACACTTTCCCCCAGTTCTTTTTGTCTGGAAGGCAAAGTCAAGAAAATATTTAGGTGATGGATGGCTGACAGCATTAGTGTGTGCAATATTCGTACCACAAAAGACTGTCTTAAGTGCAATAATTGTTGGCTAACATATTTCAAACCCTTTTGGGGCCCTAAGAAGACATTTATTTGGGGCCCCGTACCAACATGTCAACACCAGATGCTTTATCATTCCTAAACTACCGTATGGACGTACCATTCCTACTGCCTTTTAATTAGCTTACATCATAAGTGGTATTAATTGACATTATGCCAATGTTTTCAATTGATTTTAATCTTAAAAGAGTAGAAAACTAGATAATAAGGATTTTGAAATGCATTGAGGCATGAAACTGTTATTTTAACTATTTAAAAATGACTCCAAGTATTATGAATTTTCATTGTTTGTGCTAATGTAATATTTAGCCTTTTGGAGAGAGTCTCACTGCAGCAAATACCTAAAATGCTAAAGGTTGCAGAGCATAGGAGATACAGATGAGAAAAATTATTCATAAATTGCAACTGGTATTCTCATCAGATTACTTGTCCAATAATGATGACAAGAGACATTATTAGATTTTCTAATGATCTCCAGTCCTGTTGTATGGTCGGAGTGGTTGAATTGATAGATATAGTTGGTCTGACAGATGAGCGATCAGACTGATGGATGAAATGTTGACAGAGATATGGATGCTTGGTTCCAAACAGACAGACGGACAGGCGGTCGAATGTACAGATTGGTGCATGGAGAGCTGCTTGGATGAACGCCACTATTTAATTTAAATAGTTTGGTTGTTTATTTAAGAATTTATTTATTTACCTTTGGGATTAATAAAATATTTTTGAATTTTAATTTGAACATTTTTTGAACACAACTTTCATTTAAAAACCAGTATAATGACACTGGTAGGGGAAACTTACTTTTTGAAGCTCTCATAATCATCAAGTTGATAATTTAACAAGGAACAAAGTCTGAACATAAAATATTTTTAAACCTTTTTCTTTTCCAGTTTCTGGAAACTACTTTAATCAATACCAAATAGTCTTTGAAACTATAGAAACTGTATTTTTTTCTTATCATCAGTTTCCCATCGTAGATGCAAACAGCAGACCAAAATCACAAGTTTAATCCAAAGGAAGACCCATGTAACTGTTGATGAGCCAATTTCAGGTTGACAGACCAAACACTGGCTAAATGGGTGGGTGATGTATATTAACACAAGGATGGGCGAACAAAGTAAAGGAAAGGATACAAGGAAAAATGATGAAATGTTGAGTGAAGAAGGGCTGGAGGCAGTCCAAGTTGCCAAGGACCGCTCTGACAATTTCCTGAAAGCACAAAATATGAGACAAGGTAAGAAAAAGAAACATACACAGATGAAAAAAAAAAAAAAAACAGTTTTAACTGGCAATGTCAAAGCCTCAGTAATTACCTCAATTTCTTGATTCATGTTTTCTTCTTGTAAAACCTCATCTTCACTGAGTATATAACAAAAATGAACATCACAAATACAAATGACTTTAATAACAGACCTCAGGTCAATAAAAACACACACAAAAAGTCAATATTGACACCCTAAACATAACATAAATAGAAAACACAAAAGCATGATGCATAAAATCTAGAAAGAAATTTAAAAAATACATTTTAAAAAATATATAAACACATTTCAACCAGTGGCCCCATAATCTGTGTAAGTAATTTGTGAGCGTTACATTTATTCTTTTTAGCCCACCATCCAAACATTGTCCTGGAGTTAAACAAGATTACTGCCTCTTTTTTTTAGATTGCCAAGCCCAAAAACTACATCTGAAATAAAATAAATAAATAAATATAAATTAAATTTGAAAATATCTGATTGGAAAATCAAAATTAGCATTTGATATTTTGTAAGGGTTTTGCATGAAAAGAATTTAAATGGTCAAATTTAGAGTTTCTGATCATTTGTAAATAAATAAAAATCCAACTCAAAATCTAGCAAGATAGAAAATGACATGTGGGTAAACTAAAAAAACACAAGGCAGTTAATGGCTAAAATTGCCATTGAAGTGGTTAGGTATCAGAAAATGCATTCAATAATGATGGCATTCACAAAAAGAAATTAGAAAACACAACTGACAGAATATTTGTAGCTCTGGCTCTGAATCAACAAAAAGACACCAGAGTTTCTTTCCCTTCTGTTAAAAGGTTGTGATTTTCCCTCAAACCTCCGAAGGATGCGAGAATAATGTAAAAACATGAATATCTGCCTTGCCTGAAGCTGTTTCCTCCTCTAATCTTGAATTTATAGATTAAACTATCGGCTGTAAAGAAGCGAGTTTCTGGGGATGGGAAAGAAAAGGGCCGCAGCGCCATCTCTGACCTGCCGTAACTGAAATTAGATAACGTACAAACAGTTTTCAACCTTTAAACGCATTTTTTAAAGAACTGTTCAACTTGTTTTCAAATAAACTCCCTTTCTAACCGTCTTCTTATTACCGTAATAGCAGCAGAAAAATGGCGTCGTCAAATTCGTCTTCTCTGTTGCGACTTCAATCTCCGGCAGGCGGCAGGACGTCAACGGTTAACAACGCGCGCCCGTCAATCAAACCGGTTTCTTGTGCCTTTATTCCCGCCTCTACGTCAGTTGCGCTGCTCTGATTGGCTTCGTCGTCATCCAATCAGTGGCGCCAGGGCAGATGTCACTATGGTGACGGCAAAAAACCGCCCAATTGTGTGTCACATGACTGCCAGCTGATAACAGGAAGTTTTTTGCACGTTGTCATCGTTGTGCAAGGTAGATTTTTTTATTGTTTAGTTGACATTTTCTGCTGTTCCTTGTTAAAAGTGAATAGTTTGGGGTTTATGTTATTTTATCTTAAATTCGTTCAACGGAGATTAGGTGAAACTATGTTTACGAAAATTTTCATTTGACTGTGATTAATGAATGGTGTTTACAGCTTTAAGTTCAGCTCTTGTACTTTGCTATGGCTCTTACATTTTCAGTGCGTTAATGTTATTTTGCACCATTTTATTCTACTGTTTAATTGCCATGCCCCGTTTGTTTCTTCATCCTTGACAGAGCTGGGTTTTCAGCATCAGATGTCTCCCATGCCTTTCTCTTCTTCGCATTCTGTTGCCCTGAACACTGGGTGTCAGATGCCTCTGCTGGGTCTGGGGACCTACAAGCTCTGTGGCCCTGCAGAAGTTTATCAGGCTGTGGATGCTGCTCTTGCTGCTGGATACAGATCCTTCGACAGTGCAGCGGTCTATCGCAATGAAGCTGACTTAGGCAAAGCTCTGAGAGAACTTCTTCCAAAACATGGCTTGACTAGACAGGATGTGTTCATAACCAGGTGGTTATCATTTTTTCTTCTGTAGTTAATTGTTTACATTGCAGGTAATGTCCTTTCCTCTATGTTTTGTTGCAGTAAACTGGGCCCTAAGGATCAAGGTGTGAGGGCGATGGACGGGGCCCTCCACAGTTTGTCCCAGCTGGACTTGGAGTACATTGACCTCTACCTGATCCACTGGCCCGGTACTCAGGGACTGCCAGTGGCTGACGACCGCAACCCAGGTACAGGACAGGTCATACAATTATTTTACTTGGAAAAATAACATTTTATTGCAATCAAGTGCAATGCTCTTCCTTCCTCTTGTGGCTCTTACAGATTCTTCACAGTGGTTGTTTTTAGTTTTTCACCGACACATTTTTACTCTTAACTCTTGTAATTAAGATTTTACGCTGGAGATCAGCTCTTATTTCACCTTAGTATAATAAAAATTAATATCTCAGTGGTTAAAGTGTTTTTTTTTTATTTCCCAGGTTTGCTGAATGATTAGTGCATTATGTACTGTGTTCACTGAGTAACACTGACCTCTCATGTTTGCTCCCTAAAACATAGAGGCAGGCTTTGTGTAATAGGATGATGTAACGTTTGATTCCAGGTAACCGAGTTCAGAGTTGGGCTAGTCTGGAGGAGCTGCATGGTCAGGGGAAGCTGAGAGCCATTGGAGTCTCCAACTACACACCAGCACACATGAGAGCTCTGATGCAAAGCTGTAAAGTCCCTCCTGCAGTCTTACAGGCAGGACACATGAGATTTACCCCCAGTATGCATTAATCTGTTTAATCACAGTGGATTTCTGCAAGACTGTCAGTCTCTCACATCGTTCAGCTCTCCTTTGTTCTCACTGTAGCATTTCAAAGCAGGTTTGAGTTCTGAACTTGGACTATGCCATTCCAGGCCTTAATCTTTCAAGGATCAACTTTCTGTTGAAGACTCATTTTGGTCTGAGCTGTTGGCTGAACTTCATGATATTTAAGTATTAAAGCTGTATTATGTAACTTTTATTTTTTTAAAAAAAGAGAAGTTTTTTACATATGTGTTGGAACTGTCACCATGTCATGACAGCATAATGAGACATATAATATGTGAAAAAATTAATCTACTCCACCTCCTCCCGGTGCTACCATCACAATTTCAAAAAATGCAGGGCTCCCGACCAAAAACAACCAATCAGAGTCCGGAGGTGGGTCTTAGCGCTGTCAGTTGTTGTCATGAACGTGCTGCTAAATGTGCTAATGATGGAGAAACAAATTACCATTACAGTAAAACCGTTGATCTGCCGTTATCGGTGGCCTTGCTAACTAGCCTTAGCATTCACAACAGAGTCAGTACAGTAGCAGAGAACAAAGTACTAGTGATAAATGAAATTATCGAGCAGTAGAACAAGATATTTTACAGTCACCTTGATAAAATAACAGCCAAAGTAATTTTTTTTTATCAAGAAACAGCTTGAGCCATTATTTTAGAATATTATAATTGGGGAAAAATGTCTTGTTCTACTGTACAATAGTACTTTTTCACTTTTAAGGAATTATTTACTTAAAACAAGCTAACACTTGTTGCTGAATAGTTACTTATTAATTAGTTTTGTCTTATTTCAAATATGCTAAGTAGACCAAAACTACTCAGTAATATTTTTTGTATTTTTGCAGAGTGTCTGGTTTATTTCTGAATTTTTGCTTCCTGCAGGTGGAGTTTCACCCGCGGCTCTGCCAGCCTGAACTGAGGACTCTGTGTCAGGAGTTTGGTGTCTGTTTTCAAGCGTACTCATCTTTAGGGAAAGGAGAGCTGCTCACCGACCCGGTGATCCGAGAGGTGGCAAAGAACTGCGAACGCACACCTGCACAGGTGCACATCACTAACTGTGTCTCCATTAAACATAAAACTGCACAACTTGAAATGACAAAAATACATTTGCTTAACGGAAACACACCAATTTCGAAAAAAGCTCACACGTTTTTGATAAAAGCGTTTTTTTGAGCTGGGATCAGATGAGTTTTCAGCCATATCGACATAGAACATCTGGATGTTACACCTGGCCAAAACTATGATGACCACGACAGGAAGTAGGAGCAGGATGATGGTTTGCTTTAATTTTTTAGATGTGAAGTGATGCCGGCTACTCCAGAGCTCTCACCTCATTGCAGTTCATAAAAACTCCTGTGTCATTTGAGCTCTTCTGTAAAACGACCGGCAATAATTTCCCCAGATGTCGCCGAGCCAAAGTGTCAGGAGTGTGACGCTCCACTGCTTGAACAGCATCCCAACATTTCCTCTCATGGTTGAAGCATGATGAGCATTAGCACCATGGCTGATGGATAAATCTCATGTAACCATTTACATCTTTAGCTGCCATGTTTTTAATTAATTATCACTTGAACAAGCTTATTTAAATGCAATTTTAATTATTTAACAGAAACAACCTGATTGTAAAATTGTGTTTTTTTTGACATTAGCAGAATATAGACAAAGATTTGTGCACATTTATATTTTAAATGCAACTACTGTTTTAGTGCCAGTATTTACATTTTTTTCTTTTTGTTGCCACCTACCAGGTTTTGTTACGCTGGGCGGTGCAGCAGGGCGTTCCGGTTCTTCCCAAATCCTCAAATCCAGAGCGAATATTGCGGAACGCCGAGGTGTTCGACTTCACCCTGAGCGACCCGGATATGGACCGGCTGTCGGCTCTGGACTGCGGTCACAGGTTCTGCTGGGATCCATCGGAGGTGGCCTGAAACGGCAGCCCTGGGTGGAAAGATCTGCCATGATGTTTTAAAACCTTAACAGAGGGAAAATGCAGACGTGGCATTTGCTACGTAGTTGAATCTCAGTTTGCTGTTTGAACCAAGTACCTAAAGGATTTCTACACATTTGAACATTTAAAGGTAAAATTATTTTAAAAAGATTAATCTGCACATTTTTACAAAATGCTGCTGTTTGCACCTCTCATTCACACAGAATCAGTTTTACTGAGAAAAACTAAGATGTTTGCCAATCGCCCACGATCACTTCCCAATTTCACAACAATAGCAACTTTTGTTTTTTCATATCTATCTCACTTTGTTCTGACATGAAAACTTCTAATGTGTTGAAAACAATGTGTGCTGAAAATAAAACAAAAGTCCAACTGTCATTGTTAGCAAAGAACCAATGGGTGTTTCTGTTTTTAAAAACATCCTTAATAGTTAAAGCTGAGGCTTTAAATGTTTTTTATTTTTATGCTATCTTTTGTATTAAATTTGTCTTTATTAAATGTTTGGTGCTGCAGTATTAACTTTCTTCAGCCATTCATTTCACTGTGTTTTGTTTTTATTTTATATGACTGACCAACACAAAGCAGCGCAGATCTGAAGTGGATGGATAATTACAGATTCACATTTAAAGTGTGCCTTGCATTTGTGTATCTCTGATGTCTTCAATAAAGTGTAACAAACTCTCTTCTGAAGATTTCAAATTAATAAACAGTCACCTCTGTGCTATTTAACCTCAATATGAAGCCAGATCATATTTTACATTAAAACCAACACATATATAGCAGGGGCTGCACAGTGGCGCAGTGGGTAGCGCTGTTGCCTTGCAGCAAGAAGGTCCTGGGTTCGATTCCCGGCCCGGGGTCTTTCTGCACGGAGTTTGCATGTTCTCCCTGTGCGTGCGTGGGTTCTCTCCGGGTTCTCCGGCTTCCTCCCACAGTCCAAAAACATGACTGTCAGGTTAATTGGCCTTCCCAAATTCTCCCTAGGTGTGAGTGTGTGTGTGCGTGGTTGTCTCTCTGTGTTGCCCTGCGACAGACTGGCGACCTGTCCAGGGTGAACCCCGCCTCTCGCCCGGAACGCAGCTGGAGATAGGCACCAGCAACTCCCGACCCCGTTAGGGAGAAGGGTGACGGAAAATGGATGGATGGATGGATATATAGCAGCACCTGTCCATTAGCCACTGGTAGCCATGTTGAAATATGATATTTAAACATTTTTTCAACTTTTAATGAGATACCAATAACATCCACAAATATGTACCATAAATGTTTTTTTCAAACAGTACCTGTAAGACAGCTGCTAAAAAGAAAAATACAGTAGCTTACCAGGAAAACTTATAGTCTTCATCTTCCTACTGCAACTAGAATGTTCTTCAGTAGTAACTTATTGTTCAGAAAAAGCTGTAATGCTTCACTTGTGACGGTAATTCTGTTCCAGTTCTGAGTGTCGCACTGCCGGACAGGACATGCAAGCTTCAAAATAACAATTGTAAAAAGAAGAATTATGCCTCGAGAATACTTGAGGCATTTTTTAAAATCTGAACTTATCTGAAACCGGAAATTAAAAGTTAACATACTTTTTAAGTTTAGATCATGCAATGAAATTAATTCACTGCAACAACACAAAATGCTATCAAATGTTTGTTTTTCTTAGTTTCTAGTGTAGAATATAGGTACCCTTAAATTAAGACAAAACTAACTTCTTAGTAACCTTTTAGCAAGACATAGGATCTTGTTTTAAGTAAACAATTCCTTAATATGGAGGAAAAAATACTACTTCCACTGGGAGATTATTTTACTTAAAAATGTCTTGTTAAATAAAACAATCCGTCACTGTAACTAGTACTTTTTCTTCAATATTAAGGAATTATTTACTTAAAACAAGCTACTATATATTGCTAAAAAGTTACTTATAGGTTAGTTTTGTATCTTTTCAAGTGTACCTAGAAACTAGACAAAAATACTAAGATTTGGGGGTTTTGCAGTGTTTATCTTTACAGTTTTCAAAGAATCGTCTTTTTACGAAACGTCAGAAGCTAAGACGACTTCAGTCAATCTTAAAATCATTTATTCATGACAGCATATATCAATTTTTACAGCTGTAGAGAAAATACATTTACAAAAAGTCATTAAAAACTGAAGAGAGAATAGAAAAGAAAAATCAGATAAAATTCTGTTTTCTTTACACACATCTGTAGATTCAAGTAATACTAACATCGTATGCAAAACTCCTGGTGCCCGTGCGGGTTTTTTTTTTTTTTTTTTTCTCCACGGATACGGTCTGTCAGAATCTGAAATGTCTTCTCAGTCTGGACAGAGAGCTCACATCCGTCTAAACCTACTGTGCTATTTCTGGAGCGCTAAATGGGGACAGCGATTGTGTCGTTTAAGGCTCTGATTGGGCAAAAAAGTTCAAGGCTGGCTCTGTGTTGTCGATTCACTGGGAACAAAAACGTTCAAGGCAGGTCGTTTAATAACTAAGCACTTAAATCCCAGCTCAGCTTCGGTTCGGATCTAGTCCCGCTTCCACATCAGAGTTCAAGTAAATGTCCACTTATCGAGACGTAAAGCTTTCCTAAGTGGTGAAATTAAAGTAAAAGAAATGGGATCCAACAGTAGTCATCAACCGTTTTTAAACAGTCATTGGTTCAGTCTCTGCGGCACCGTTCAGATTGTCTGGAGTTCTCAGATTAAAATGCATACTAAGCAAAAATAAATAAAATGAAAAAGCTATAGAAGACTGAACCAGAGCCATAAATGTTATTAAAGACAAACCCGAGCACTTCACAACTCAACCCTACAAGCCGAGAGGAAGACGATAAGACACAAGCAGAACGAACTTATCACCATTGTTAATAATCACATATTAGACAAGCCTTGCTTTGTTTTTTTAAATCCAGCTGAGTATGAAATGTTGATTTTTATACTAGGCAATAATGATATCCATAAAATGTTTAAATATGTGCCAAGAATTGCTCATAAATCAGAGTACAATACAAGTTATTCCAGTGAGAAGTTTTATAATGCTGATGAAATTTAACATTTTTTATAAAAACAAAGTGACTTTTCTGAACAAAGTCTGCGGAAAGTTTGGATACAAAAAGCATCTTGTCTTCAAATGAGACAAGATGAGAACTCATCCTGCCATTTGTTGAGGCTTGCAGCAGTCGATTCATTTAAACAGTAACATTTATCACAACAGCCGTGGATTGTGCAAAGCCTATTGCTTACTGAACAGCTGGGAAACCTCGTAAATAAACTTCTGGTTAATCCATTTTTATTTAAAACCTCCACCACAGTCATTTGAATAAATATTTACAACATATTTACAGCTAAAAATCTTTTTTTTTCCATGTTTGTTTTTTTTATTTTTTTGCTTGTCCAAGTCTTTAAAAAGATAGGCTTGTTTTGTGCTTTTATATTTAGGCTTTAACGTCACTGGCTACAATCTAAAACCTGAAGTTTTATAATATTTGTGCATTGTCACAGATTGTCCCACTAACAAGATTGTTGTTCTTTTGATAAATTTGTTCTAATAAAGCAGTTCTCTGATAGTCAAGCACGATTGTTTAACATAGAAAAGGCTTGCAAGAAGTGGAACGAGAAGTTTGTATAAAAAAAAAAAAAAAAAACATTAAAAGGCCGCGATTACATTAAAAATCATGACAACACTGTGAAGAAACAGGGCTTGTTTTAACTCCTAAAAAGGGCATTTATCATCATATTTGACATTAACACCTTCAAATCTTGAAATGTAAAGAAATACCCATCTAAATGTAGCTGTTTTTCCAGCTACATTTCGAAAGTAATCTGTAAACCACACTTTTCAAAAAGAAAAACTACAACCTTGAGTCAAGCTCGCAAAAACAGGAAGGCACTACCATATATAGATATGTCTGCAATGAAAGAGTCTAGAGATTTCTACCGGGACGGATTGTTTTCTTGACCAAAAAAAAGATACTTAATCTGATTATATTGATCTGCGGCTGCCAACCTGAAGTATGCAACTTGGTTAACGCCATGACAGGTAGTCAACAGCCTGACCAGTGAAGTGGCTGTAGCTGTTGTTTGTGAGCATAAAGTTTGCCGGGATAAGGAACTGACATGGGAAGCGATAGCTTGAAGTGACTTTTTATGGAGAAATCAATTGTAGATAGACAAAAGTGGTTTTGAGTGGTTTTACTGAAGAAGTCCTCGGAATAAGGTTTGGACAGCTACGTTACCATCATGTAGTTAAACCTTCATGAGTAAAACGCAGAGAAAAATGAGACATAATCACTACATGGCTCCCTAATTTAAAATATTCTGTTTTTTTTCCCAGAAATTTGCTCCAAATTACAGATTTTTTGGTTGACCACAGAGAGCTTTTAAATCCTTAGGTAGGGTGCCGGTTTGTTGAGTATCAAATTCACTGCTTGAGGGGAACTTTTTTTCTGATTTCTTCTTTCTAATCTAATAAATCACTACAAAAATCTTGACCTAAATTACAGCTGCAGACTTTTCCTTTGCTGTTTTTCTTAGGCAAACCTTGAGTTGTGCATTTAAGAACCAGGCCAAACATCAGAACACAGTTATTAAAAAAAAGATGTAAAAATGATGATATATGCCCTATAACCACTTCATGACATTGCAGTTTTCTACCTCTTCTCCCAGAAAAAGCAGTTTGGCTCTTAACCATTTGTACATGTCTTTGGGTTTCTTTGTCAAAACAAAATTTCTCTTCTACTGTGAGAAGACAATGAATGAGATCAACCAAAAATAGCAGGCAGAAATGAATCATAACCGATGGAAATGAGGTGTAATATCAAATCTATAGAAAGATGGTACCCAATTTTAAGTTAGATTTTTGTGTCCTTGTGAACATTTACTTTCATAACTTATAAAAGTATAACATTATGAATGGAAATTGACTGATATGTAATTCATAAGTACATTCAAGCACCAAATCCCAACAGACATCCCAATTTATAAAGCTTATAGAGATAAATTATGAGAATCAATCAGTCAGACTTTAATTGTCAATAATATATTTGATCATCTAGATCTAGATTTTATTGACTAAGATGCTAAAGCTCTGGGGTAGAAGTGAGGACAAGATGACGACAATGGAAAACAAAACAAAATGAAAAACATGAGTTATTTGCAATCAGTATTCAGCAACCATATTGCAACTGCATTTTCCTGATATCCAGCAACCCTGCAGATGGGTGTAACATTGGGGTGTATGGAGAAGAAACAAACTGAGCTGTTAACCACGTGTAATGAGACCAAAACAAAAATCCAAATTGGTGCATTTGGCGCCTCTGGTGCAATAAAATAAACTCTAATGTAAAATACCAACTTCTTCCATCCACTAATTGCAAGTCTCAATAAACTTTTAAGATATCATCTCATTTTTGCGGTATTTTGACTTACTTTTCCTATGACACAATGGACAGCCTAACATTACTAAATTACAGCTAACACTTAATAAAAAAATCTAATGTGTATAGCAAAGACATAAAAAGAAAACCTTTAAATGATCTATTTAACCAAGTCCTTAAATCTGGAAACCGTTTTTCCAGTCACAGGTTGTTCAGTGGTTTTTCTCCCCACCATAAAAACCTTGCTCAACTCTTGCGCTCCTCTCCGAGGGTCTACTCGGTGCGGGTCTACTCGGTGCGGGAGGCGTGGTTTTCGTGGTGGTTGTTCTCTCCCTCTGTCTCCTGGTGACTAAAGAGGTAGCTCCACCAGCTCCTGGAGTGGTGTATCGGTCTGTTCGACCCAGCACTGCTCACGTTCCTCATTTCCTGGGTGACACAAACGCATAAAACGATTACCATATTGAAGTAGTAACTAAACTCAAAAGCTACGT
Source organism: Poeciliopsis turrubarensis (assembly GCA_010277015.1). Classification (NCBI taxonomy): domain Eukaryota; kingdom Metazoa; phylum Chordata; class Actinopteri; order Cyprinodontiformes; family Poeciliidae; genus Poeciliopsis; species Poeciliopsis turrubarensis. The sequence continues at coordinate 4,114,001 of VMRN01000026.1, read as the reverse complement.
TATGTTTGTAGATAAGCTGCACAAATTGGTTTTTAAAGGTGGTGTCTTTATTTTTCTGTGCAAATTTTTACATTTCGGTGTAAATTTGTTAAACTCTTCAATAATTTGCCTGAAACAGTCTCAATGCTGCCCTCTTTGGGTTGAAATAGGGCAACGCACCCATAGCGAATCAGGGGTAGAAATAACGAGTATTGACTGAAAGTGTATCAAAGTTTAGGGCTGAAAACGTCATCATAAGTGGTTCATATCATTCAACACTAATAATTATTGATTTTTTAAAATTATTTTAAATATCTGAAGCAATTCAGATACTCAGATATATTGAGTTAGATGGTTTTAAAACCAAACCCAATGCTATGTGACGTAATGGCAAACCGTTTCAAACAAATAGGAGAATCGTACTGGTTCGGCGTCGTTTGACTGAAGGAGGCAGACACGGAAACGGGTTTAGGCTAAGTAACGCAGAACTAAACAAATTTACACAAATGTCAAAATTGGCACAGAAAAATATAGATAGACCCCTAAATAACCTATCTGAACAGTTTATTAGCAAAATAAGTTTATTTGAAGATTAGTTACACTTTAAATAAAATAAAAAAAAGTCACTCAATTGGTCTGAAAAGTTGCTAGTTATGGTGACAAAGTGGTTAAATTGGTAAATTAGTCATTTCTTTCTGACCAGAGCCTGGCTTAAGCCCCTCCACTCAACCCCACACTTTGCCACGCCCCTCAGTGTCTCTTGGCTCCGCCCATTTCAGTGAAATTGTTCTAAATTGGGCAGGGGGCGGAGTTTATGCTCTTACAGACGGGTTAAGCTTTTTAACATCAATAAAGTTCAGGGATTCCTCATCCTCACCCCTTTATCAAGCAGGTTGACAAACTCATCGCTCATCCTCCGAAGCTGCCGGCCGTACTTCTTGGCGGCCCACAGGGAGGGTGGAGCTGAATTAGATCGGCCCCTGAATGGAAAGCCCTCAGTGGGGGTCCCGACCTCCTCTTCCCCCCTGGCCTGCAGCTCCACCTCTCTGGAAATGGTGGAAGCGACGGACTCCGAGTTCAGCCTCACCCGACCTGCTAATGAGAAGATAAAGGACAAATGGGTCTCAGGGTTTTTACTTGGAATGTGTATAATGTTTCCCTTTCTACTGCTCAGGTTTTGCTAATTGGTGCCAACAAAGCTATTAGGACAGAAGACAAAACAGCAGATGAAAATCTTGGAGATAAAAGATCCAAGCATCCCTGATATTTTGCTAAGGTGGAAAAACAAGTTCAGCAGAATTTGTGAAAGACTTTCACTTTCTTTGTTAGCATAAAGTGTGAATGTAATGATCAGTAGTAAAAGGCTCAACTTCACACAACGAATTCAGACCTGGTTGGTGAGAAACTCCATAAAAATATCCTGAATATATATATATATTTTTTCAAAGTATTTCATTTATTTTTTTCAAAATAAGAGACATTCTAGCATTAAAACCAGAGTTTAGCTGATGTGAAAGTTTGCAGTTGCAAATGTAATTGCAAATTTCCTGCATGTGCCACTTTCTTTCTATATTTTACCTTAACTTTCACCCATTTTATAGCCTCAACACTCCAGTTCCCATAACATCCTCTCTGTTTGCCTACTTGTAGATCGGAGCTCAGGAAGCGTCAGGGTGTGGCGTTGACTTAGCGGCTTCTCCTTTTCTTGCAAAAGCTGCAAGCCTCCTCTTTCCTCTACGTCTTCCGATGGCTCCGAGTCACTGTCTGAAATTGTAAATTTTGTGTCCATCGTAACATCTGGAGACAAAAAGACAAATTTAAGAGATTAAGAAAGCGAGAAATGAAAGTGTAAGATTGACTAGACTCGATTATGTCCTGGGGAATCACATTTTTTGATTTTTCATTTGGAAAAATAACGAGGCCAACCTTTGTGATTGGATTCCCACCTGAAAGTATCAGATACTGAGCGAGGATAATAAAAAGTTGCATGTACAATTAATTATTACTTTTGGTGGTTTTTAAAAAAGAGGTACACACTTTGCTCTACATATGTTTCTTTAGAGTGCAAATGCATTAAAAGGAATTGCATTGTTAATAGAGCTCATTTTTGGTTAGAAGTTTAATGTTCAATACACCTAAATTATTATTTTTTTTCAGCTAAATTATACAGCACTAATTTATTTGATTGTTTTGTAGACATTCAATTGAATAAAGCCTCTGCATTGAAGCATTGAATTCTTCTAGGTGTTAGATATTTATGCTCTTATTTTGATGAGGCCAAAGAATGTTTAAGTAGGATCTCTGTTTCCACTCAAGTTCTCGACCTTTATTTCAAACTATAAACACAGAAACATTGCTGCCATTGACCATACACACATGCTTTCTTATTCCTCCTCATATAAACCACATATGTGTTTTAGCAGACTTTCTTTCCAGGATGAAGGCACAGGTGGAGCCATCAGAGAAAAATTCCTTTGCAATGGAAAGTACTCCTGGCTCAGTGATCCTCAGGTTAGCTGGGTTTTCTTACATAGCTATGTGTGCTATTATTTTCTTTCCCATTGAATATACTGATGGTGTTCTGTTTGTTTAGCTGTGCATATTTTCCAAACAAGGCCAGTAAAAAATCTTTCCAATTGAAAGTACCTTTGAGTGTTTTTAAATTAAACACTTTCTTTATTGTCGATGATTCAAAGTGTTCTTGTTTGGCTATATTGCATTAGCAAAGCCAGTGGTGTTTTATGTAGAAAGTACTCCCGACTCAGCACTGATTTTTTTTACTGTTTAAAGAATTCTTAGAAACTTAACCTTTTACATTTTGCATTAAAAAGGCACCAGACTTTGAATGCACCATTACAATTTGGACTGTTTGCAACTGGATTTGAGTAGGGCATTACAATTAGGATAAAGTGTGGGGACTGGAATTAAATTTTAACCTGCAACTTGACTTGGTAAGTAACTGATAATTAATTTTCATTTATTTTTCATTGTGAATTGACTATGAATAAATAGTCAATTCTAAACTAAGTTAATGCTGATATTACTGTATCTTTGACCTGTGTGGGTGAACTTCTCCTCAGAGACAAGCCTAATTAAGCAACATTTATTCCAAATGTATCCCAATCATAATGTTACTGCTTCACATATTCCTATCTAAACATCCGGGACCTATAAAATGGCTCATTAGTGTTTCTGTGAAGGAACCACCTGTGTTGTTAACACACCCAGCTGCTATCAGCCTCGCTGCACTGACCCCCATAAACTGCTCCAAAGGTATTTCCAAGAAACAGCCGCACAAAAACAAACACTTTTCTTTCCCAAGACGCTTTAATAAGTTATATCATTGATGCCTTGCTGTTACACATTTGTTACCAGAGGCAACAAACCGTGTTCATCGGTCTGAACACTGGCTGTCTTGTTTTGTTGTTGTTGTCGGAGGAAGACAAAAGAAACTTCGTACAGGGCGGAAGCTGCTGCGGCCAGCCTCCGCTAGCTACGGCTTTTAAAAACGCTTCGTGAGGCAGGTTTCCTTACCCGAAGTCTCTACAGCATGAGCCCGAGGAGTGAGACTGTGACTTTAGCTGGCTTCATGGGGCGGCAGCTGTTGTTGTTCTCATCCGCGTCTCGTGCTTTACTCTGTAACACACTTTAGCTCCGGGCTCACCCAATCGCCGCGCGTCAGAGCCACTTCGCGGCGTGCTGACGTCACTGTTGCGAACCGGGACTTGTTTGTCTCTTCGGTTTACCGTAATGTAAGAGGTAGGTGCGCATCTTACATTTGGTTCAATAATGTGGTGTCCAGACACTCTCGGGTGCAAAAATCTCTATTTAAAAGTACCAGTTTTAAGTTTCACATGCCTGTATGTCTTTTTCTATCTTTTTCAACTAAAATTGCAAAAACAAAACAAAACATTTTTTTCCTTTTCCTCTTCTTTGCTTAATGACAAATCAAAAACACTATTTTAATTAAATGAGCAAGAATCGTGAAACATGACAAACAAGAAAAAAAGACTCAATAAAATTTCAGGTAGATAACCAAGAACAGGACACGCTTACTGTTTCTTTAGTTAAATTGAAATAAATGCTCACTGGATGTTTGTGGTTTTGTTTACAATCAAATTTAATTAATATTTTTTGTTTCAACTAAAGTTTTTTTGTTTCAAGAATATTTTAACTTGCCTGTATCAATAGAAATAGCCCCCTTAATTTAAAATATAATTAGCTAAATAAATTCAAAACTCATGCTTAAATCGAGGTTTATGGCCATGCAAAATCATTCCAGGGGCCATAAATTGCCCCAACACCACATTTTGGACACCACAGTTTTAATAGGGGCTAAATAAATGTTAAATTGGGAAGTAACTTTTTTTTTTGTTATTTAATTTTACTTTTACTTCATATAACATAAAAGGGCTGACGTTAGTAAAAGTGGCCCCGACACTTTGAGTCACGATTGATTTTGAACTAGCTTTGGTCTTTTATTCTTACAATTTCTGTACAGATTTATGTAAAAAATACATTTTACTGATATTTATTCCCCATATTTGTATGATATTAAGGTCAGTGCGTGCACTTGTTTATTTTTTTCCCACTTAAAAACTGGTGGTAACAGTGAACAGCTGAGAGGAGACAAAATGTAACGTGTAGTTCCCTACCTGACCAGCAGGTGGAGATGTTTGAGCAGAAACTGAGCAGATGTCTGTTTCTTCCTGGTAATCGTGGTCTACATCTTCCCTCTAGGTTTATTAAGTTATAAGATAAAATTATTAGCAAAACATGCAGTAAAAAAATAGAAATGTGCATAACCTACTAATGCAAAATGTTACTAAAGAGCGCAAACTGGTAATCTCACAGAGCTTTCTCCTCTTTGCTTTCTTTCCGCACATCAAAGGTGGAAAATTCAAGTGTGTAATTATCTGCCATTTATATTTAGAGCCTCTCCTGCTTCTCTTCTAACCCTCAGTGTTGCTGCTCTTTCTGCTGGGAGGTTTGAGACTAAATTAGTCTATTTTTCTTTTCTAAGTCTTTAATTGACACTCAGAGAGGAGAAACAGGTTGTGTTTGCGCCACTGTGATGCAGCTTCCTGTGACTGGATTCATCCAAACAGAACTAATGTGAGTCTCCGAGCCCAGGAAAGTCTGCACAGTCGTCTTCTCTCACTCTAATGGAGGAAGCTTTAGGAAACCGTCGTTCCTGTGCCCTTTTCTGCACTCTATTCTTGGAAGGATTAAAGGAAAATATTACATGAGAGTTCTGCTTGGATTTCAACTTCATTCCAGAGCCGTAAAATTATTATCCATGTTAATCTGATGTGAGCGCACACTGGCTCCAAAGCTGTCAGCCATGATGAGTGTGTGAGCAGGAGAGAAAGACCTTAAAACTTCAGACTGCGACTGGTTGCTTGTAAGTCCGTCGACTGGGTCTGAGAGCCATACAATTAACATCCATTTATATCTCCCTGCACCAACCTCACCCTGCCTCCCTGCCCCTCATCTGGGGGGTTATTTCGGGAAGCGGAGGCGTGTGCACTCCCACACTGTCTCCAAAGTACCACTCAGTGTGTGTGTCTGTGTGTGTGTGTGTGTGTGTGTGTGTGTGTGTGGCTGTTTGAGTGCAAGCGCAGCCATCTTCCTCAGCTTCCCCTCAAAATGTTCCTTTCAATTTAATGCCAGGATGCTGACTGTGTGGCTCCGCTGCAGCCACTCTCACTGTGTCAAATGTTTCTTCTTTTTCCTCTTTCAACACCAAGATCTCTTACAAATACTCACACTCCTTGATCTGTGCCACATCCTGTCTCAAACCGACCAAAAGCTCTCCTGGAATACATCAGGATTTCATTTAACAGATGTGATTAAGTAAAACTGGAAAGAAACAACCTGCTCATGGTGATGACAGCATCATGCTGCGGGGAGGCCCTCCTTCAGCAGACACAGAGTTAATGCAGTTTGAATAATCAGACTCTTCTAAATGGCTCTATGCCCTCAGCAACACAAATCAAATCATTTAGCAACAAGACCCGTTCTTTGATTTTAATGACTTTACCCACTTATAACAATCTGCACTGTTATGAAGTGTGAGTTTGTGCATGGACGGCTGGGAATATGGATCATGTTGAAAGTTTTAATGAAAAAATATGATGAAAAAACTTATACAAGTTAGCAAGAGCTGGGAAACACAGGGAACCAGAGTCAAAGCAGAAATCCAGAACAACAAGCCAACAAGACAAAATAAATATATGAAGAGTAAAATCAGAGAAACGGATAGGTTATTTTTACAAAGTGTTAAATTTAGACTCCCTGATGACAATAATTCACCTGAAAGTTGATAATTAGTTAATGATCCACCGTTTATGAGGCCAATCACTTCTCTACGTACTGATACTGCTCATGCATTGCCTGTAAGCTTTATTGATGCATTATCTGTATTTTTCCCACAACATTCAAATAAAAACTACAGTGAACTTTGAGGTTGTGGCGAGACGAGATGTGCAAAAGTTCAAAGGCAAGGCATTTTGTTAAGCCAGTTCTTATTAAACCTGAAGAAGTAATGACTTATTTCCCGATCCCCCAATAGTTTGAATCAAATCTAAACTCCAAGCAAACTGAATAAGAAATGAATGAGACAAAGAGGAAACCAACAGCGGGGACTCAAAGAGTCACAGATGTGGGATCAGGAGAAAAGACAGGCAGTGAGATTTGAAGAAAACAAGTATGGAGTTTCTCCAAAAATGGCAATAAATTCAACATAACATGTAAAAATATAAAAATATTCTCAAGACAGAAACCAACAGAATAAGTTGTAGGGAGGAGGCGCAAACAGAGACTATAACCAGCTTAAATATACACTCCTCCAGCCTGCCACCCTTTCATCGTGGCTCTCAGAACATGCTCATTAAATAAAAACCACTCCCTCACTGTGCAGCTTAGTCACCCTGTGATCACAAGGCTGACATATGGCAGCTCACTAATTTATTCTACCCCACCCAGGGCAACTAGCTGCTCCTATGACCCAGCTAAAAGTAATGAGTGGGAGCAAAAACGGAAAGGAAAGGAAAGGAAAGGAAAGGAAATGGATGGATGGCTTTAACTGTTGTTAATCATTTTTAATTTTCAGCAACGAAGGAATCAAAGTTTCCAGGTCTTTATTAACTTCTTCCTGAACTAATTTGACCCCCACGACCCCGTCTCATCCTGAAAGCCTGAAATGACCCCTACCCCCACCTGCCCCCTGCTGCCCCCTCTCTAATCGGTTCAGGGCGGTCGGTCTGGGTCTCCATGTCTGACATGTAAACCACATGATGTGCATACATGTTTATAATCATGTCCAACATATGGAAGCATTTATTTTCTTTAAGTTGTGCGACTAGAGCTTCACTATGAAAATCACTTCAATCTATTTCTTAGTTTCTTTTTCTATAACTTTATTTCATGAATATGATATAAATATAACTGAGTTGCCTTATGGACTGAAGTACCATATATTTTTAATAATGTTAATTTGTATCTAAACTTGTTATTAGGTCAAGCAACATTCATGGTTTTCCTCCCGTCTCTTTAAAAACTAGGTTATCCATCCTCCTCAAGGATTCAGCTTCATTTTGACAGCGATGACACAAAGTCTACTTTGAGTAAAAAAAATCCCTACATTTTCAGCCCAATGAGAGTACAAGCTTTCTGCATTAGTAGATCCATTTATTTCTGCCCATCGTCACAAAATTAATCCACAAACTCTACATTTTCCTCTCTGCCTGTCATGTTCCTGCTCCTTCCCTTCCAGCCCGTCTGACTTCACTCCATCCGCCATCAATCATTTCCGCCCGTCATTCTCGCCCATCAACCTTTTAATGTTTCGTTTCTCTTTATTCGTTTCTCCCTTTGGCTCCTTTTCCTCCCTTTCTGTATCTGGGTTGCTGTCTGAACTAGTTCATCAAGAGATTGCTCTTCAAGATGCTCTTCATGTGTCGCAGACACTCAGCAAATTCTTTACCTGTCCCAATAAATGTGAAGATTATGTACATAAGATCCATTCAGTCAATTAAATAATTTATATTTACTGAAAGGATATTATTTATTATTATTACTTAATAATAATAGCTTATTTTCTCATTTTTCAGGTAAGTAAAAAGAAACAAACAAAGGTGGTAACAACAACCCTCCAATTTAATTCTGCAGGAAAAATAAATAAATGAATAAAGCTAAACTAAATATGGTTTCCTGCTCTCTCAGAAGTTTAAAGACAGGGGAATTTTATTTTAAAATGTTTGCTGAAAAACATATCACGATATAGATATAGGCTGCAAAACCTGAAACTGAGTTGCTTAATAGAGTGTTGCTAGGTAACCAAAGCGTGAGTGAGTTGCTAGGTAACCAAAGAGCAAGTGGGTTAGTTTATTCCGCTAACTTTGCTTAGCTAGCAGTGAATTGTTGGGCAGGTAAAGCCTTTCCTCTGCCAACATCTCCCAGAATGCCGTGCGGTTCTCTTTTGGAGTTCAGTGAAATGATCGAATATTCTCTTTCATTTATAGCAGAACATATTTTTCATGTTACAAGCAAAATAATCTTCCAAGGGAGCTAACATTTTCTTTTTTAAATCAACATTAAGGAATTATTTATTTAAAACAAGCTCCTATATATTAATGAAAAGTTACTTTAAAGTCAGTTTTGTCTTATTTCATGTTCACTCAGATGTTCCCACTAGAAACTAGACCAAAAACACTTGGTGAGATTTTCAGCTGCTAGTTCTGGTTCAGAGTATGTAACCAAACTGGACCTGAAAGATAAACACAACTCTGAAGAAAAGCCACAGAAACGAAAGAAAACTCTGCAGGAACTTCACACAAAAATTTGACAGAAGTAGCAAAGCACAGAAGTGTTTGCATGTAAGGTGTTTGTTATGAACTTCTTTCTGCATGTGAGAACATATATTTGCCTCCTCTCAGCTTCTTCAGACTAGCCAGCACCAATTAGTAAACACCTGGTGGAACAGTGCATTAGCACTCCCAAGAATGACTGTAAATGGCATAACGGAGGATCATTGTTATGATGATGTGCTGATGGCAGAATGATGGAAAGAACAGAAGCTTCTTAAAGAGACAGAGGCCAATTTCAAGGCATCAAGTTGAAAAGTAAAATTAATTTCATGTATGTAGCATTTTTTTAACATCTGAAGGAAGCATAGTTATTTTATTGTGCTATGAATTGTGCCTGGAAAACACATAATACTTCCCCTTTAAGAAAACTTCCCACCATAACGTCTTTTAATCTGTTTCAGTGTCAAGGTTTCCCACTTTGCTGATTGCGCTTCTGCTTTTTATAAACTTTGAAACGAGCAGTAAAAGCCTGTCGAGGTTTGAAGCTTGATTACGTTATCAAACAACTGAAGGCTGATGGGAACTGAGTCTGACTGCTGGCTTCGAGAACTGCAACTCGGCAAAACAGAAATGGGATGTGCAAGAATGGCTTCAGTGCAACAGAAATCTGCATAAAATAATCAAAGAAATGGCGTGATAGATAACTGCCATTAGGAGAAGAAAGAGCTGGAACTCATTTGCCAACTATGTAATGTATTTTTCCGTTCACTTTGGTTGATTTTGTTGTTGAGCTAAAAACTGAAGGCACATATTTCTGGCCTGGCTTCTGCTTTGCAAAAGTGAAATGTTTTGTCAGCTGAAATCTTCTGCAAAACTGATGGCACTTAGCGTTTCAAACACAAAGGTCGTCTGTTAACATCAGATGCAAGGGTGCGTCCATTGTTCCTCTGCTGTAAACGCGCTGTATGTTTTAGTGTATGGTGGTTTCAGAGAGGAGGCATGCATCTTAGTGAAAGGTCAGAACTGCTCCAGGCTGCAGACTAAAGAGGAGACCCAAGTGATGAATTGCACCTTAAAACCGTGTTCCTTTGCAGCGCAGCTCGTATTGAACCGTGTGGATGTGTGGGTGGGACAAACAGCCGACTGCATGCAAATAGGTGCTGGAGTGGTTTCTGTAAAAGTTTAAATGAGTAGAACAAGAGTTAATGCATTTTTTTACAGTACAAAAGCATGAAAACAGAAAACCGCAGTTGCAGGTATGCATATTGAGTTAGTTGGTGGTTTGTTTTTTAGTGTGGGATCACAAACATCAAAAAAATATCCACCAAAGTCATGCTGACAGTAAGAAGAGGGAAATTATTACACAAAGATCAGACAGATGACATGGTATTGTGTTTCTCTACCAAAAGGATGCAGCCTTTTATTTACACCAGCCCTTTATTTGCAAGATAATTTTGTCTACACAGACTTCATCATCCATTTTATTACTTGTTTTGTTTCTTTATTTTGTATATTTCAAATGTCTTCCAGCTCAAGAGTTAAATGTTCATAAGAAATTAAAGTTTATTGAACTTTGGAAGGATAAACTTGCATTAATTTCACCATTATAAAAACATCACTCGAAAATAGCCTCATAACAGAATAATAATGGCTGCCTGTATTTGTCATTCTGCTCTTCCCTCTGAGTCTTTATCACATTGTGTTTCAATCCAACCAGCTTTCCCACAAAATGCTGCTCTTTTCCTCTGCAAGTGTAAATGGAGGCATTGCAGATGTCATTCTTACTTGCTTCCACTTTCCCTTTTTCTGGCACTAATTCTGAAATTGTGCAACTGTGTTAAAGCACTGAGGAGCAAAAGAAAAACCCAAACGTGTTAAGAAAAGAACCGTTAACGTCATGGTTGTATGAAGGACACACCTCCAGAGTGTTTTTCTTTGTTTGTAAATTAGATTTACTCGAGTGAAAATAAATACAAGCACTATATGCTTGCATTCTGCCATCTAATTAATCATCCGCAAAGATTAATAACTAAATATCCAAAGTGAGGCGCTCTGTTTTAACATTTTGCATGAGTGTCATGTCACCAATGCTAAGCTAAGCAAGCATTTGTGCACCAATAACCCAGAGCTTCTTAGCCACTCTCCAGTCGGCTTTTATTTTGATCCGACAAGAACCGCTTCTTCGAGTGGCAATAACCTTAAACAGAGTCGGTTCAGTGTGCTTTACAACACTTGCTTAGTTGCTATAAAGGGGACATATCGTGCAAAGTTCACACTTCGCACATTTTTGTACTTCCATTTGGGTCTCAACTGCTTCTAAAACAGTCCAAACACTTAAAAAAAAAAAACATCAAGCTAGTTTTCTGGAAAACAAAAAACAAAAATGAGCCGTTTCAAAAACCTCCAGAATGTCATGCAGGTAGGCACTGTGCCGTTACCTAGCAACCCCAGTGGCATTCCACCCGTTACCTGGCAACCCAAGCTGAACTCCAACACGTTCGGTCAGCTGGTTCTACTGGTGTATGTGTGTACAACGGCTGCTGGCAAAGACAAGAGTTTTGTTGTTGACTTACCATCCAGAAACTACTTGATGGGTTCTTGTTGGATGTGCAGGAGGCTCTACTTTTGCTTTTCAGAGTTGTATTGTACATTTGTTTGCAACTGTTTTCACATTCAAATGTTGGGGACGCAGCCAGCAGCAGCTGACAAGAGGCCCTGAGCTACAGTCTCATTATCTAAGAAGGTGTTTGTGTAAAAAATGTAATGAACATGTTTTGTTTAGGCCATAAATCTATCTTAACCGCACAGGTTGGGAAGTCTTGTCTTCTCTTGTTGTTTTTAAATCAGCAGGACTGAGCTGCTGACAGTGAGTTAGTTCTGTTTCACTGTTCCTCATGTGAAACAACTTCAGCGGCAAGACGAGTGGGAGGCAGCTTCATGAATAATCAAGAGCCAGCACAGACACACGGGGTTGCAGATAAAACAGAATGGGAATATTACCCAGCTGCCGTGGATTCGCTGCTTTAGCCTCAACGAAGCAAGGGGACAATAAAACGGGATTTTATTTGTCCTTAATCATCAAAGGTAATTCCACAAATTTCACCAATAAAACCATTTAGACGCCCACCAGTCTGGGTTCATTACTGGTATGGTTTGTTGTTTCTCTGAATTATTGAAGTGAAAATGATGGAAATGTAGGAAGTGAAAGTCCACTGGCCACAGTTTCTGTTTGGGAAAACTTGTTTTTCATGGAAACTCATGAGGTCAGAAGGTCATTTGTCCTGAGTTGGGTAATTTTGGCTGAAAAGTCCGCCAGCTTTCTTCTGCAGATGAAGTTTGGTATGAAACCTAACATCTACAATCACTCTGAAGGAAAACTTTTCATTTTTTTCTAGCTTTGTGACATTAAATGAAACTAAACTTTTCCCTTTTTAGGTCAGTTCGGATTTCCAAAATTACTTCCTAAATGCAAGTTTGGGCCCAAATTCACAAACAATCCTAAGACTAAAATAGCTCCTTTAGGAAGTTGTTGATAATAGTTTTTGTTTCTTTCCATCAGAGCCAAATGTATCATTAAACAAACCATCCAGTTGTGAGTCATTCATGACTAGATTAGTGTTGCTTTCCTGCATTGCCTTTGCTATTCTTGTCCCTCCTCGTTTCCATTTTTGTTAACTGGAGGTGTTAACTCCTGGTTTTTGTTCACCAACAGTGCTACTTTATAGAGCTTAAAAAGCTACGAGGAATCCACACTTTACCAGATTTAACCAAAGTTATTAAAGCACAAACACAAAAGAGCTTTAACTAAAGCAATTATTCTCATGAATGTTCTCAATCTCTCACAGTTTCTGCCTGTGCTGAACTGTAACCAGTGTTTTACAGTCTGGAGATGCACCATAAAAACACATGATTAATATTTAATGGAAAGCAGTAATTATCCTCCAGGCTGGAGCTGTTAACTCCACTTCAAATTTTCCTCCACACTGTTTCAGACTCATCATTTTCAGCCATAGTGAGGCAGAAGGCGTCGCTTATTGTCTCATTGCCACCAAAGTATAAAAATGAGCTTCCTCCCCGGACATCGTTATGCTGTTTGCAGACGCTCACTGTGAGGTAATGGGAGAAGATTAATTGGGATATCATCTGTTAGGTTTCATCTGATCAGTCTTGTTGAGAAGAAGAAAAATGGCAGCATGTGGATTTTTGTCATATTTTATCTATTTTTTTTTTCTTGGACGAAACATTTCTGATTAATCAAAGGCACAAGATGGTCAGCTGATTCTGAGAGGTTAAAAAAAGGAAATGTTCCCTGTCCTGACACCGCTGATCCCAAATTACAGTCACTAATTTGTGATAAGGTTGGCTTAGCATGCACGGAAGTGGAGAAAGGAGAACCAAGAAAGCTGTAGGAATGCTGCTTAATGTTTTAAATCTCTGGCTTTGCAGCAAAATGTGTTGAAAACACAAAATATTCAGAGGTCAGATGCCCTCAAAAAAGTGAAACATGGCAGCTGTTCACCTTGTGTTAATATTTCACTTCGAGTTAACGCATTAAAAATGTGTTTATTGTGTTTAATTAATTAATTCTAGTGAAGATAACATGATTTTATCACATGTTAAAACTAAAGAAATAATTTTTAAACAAAATTTAGTTAAGTGAATTAGCACGCCGATACCTCTCTTGGCCATAAGGGGGCAGTGATGCAACAATAAAACGGCACGAAAAGAAAAACCAGTTTAAACCGAATTAGTCTGGATGTTCATCCAAAGACTATAAAGCACAAAAGACATAAGCATAAAGTGTTAAACTTCACACCCTAAATGCACTTTGGTTCTGCACATCAGATAGATTACATTAAAAAAATATATATATATTTTTTTGTGTGTGTTGTCATTCATGCTACTGAATGTCTGTGTGTTTATTTGGACCAGGAGAGTGTTACTGTGATGCGCTTCAGTGCCGCTATGGTTTCTTCTCATGCATCAGTACGATGCCGGTTCAATACAATAAAAGTTGGGTAAAATTCGATATGACCTTTCTGACTTTTTAAAACTACCACCCCATATGGACTTGGCACTAATCAGGAGCGGTGAAAAGAATTGGGTCACTCTGCCATAGGAATATGGGTCCAAAAAGAAGTTGCCTGGTGTGTGAACACAGCCTTTGTTTCTGATTTTTTTGAGAAAATATCCCCAATGCTCCTCATTAGTGAAGGTGTTTACCATTAAATGAACTACCTCACATCCAGCCTGAACGTTCAGGAAAGCACTCGGCGTGGATCTGTGGATGTGTGTTCTCTCAGCATATAAAGAGTCAGGAACTGAACTGTGTGTGTGTGTGGGCTATGTGATGTTCCCTCGCTGTGTGAATTAGCCTGCAGTGTAAAAGGCCACTCTTCATGCCGAGGCAGAGCTCTGATGAACTGTGGCGAAAAATAATGTAAAACTGCGCCTGCCCAATCGCTCATTACTCACACAGATTGCAGCGGCCTTCACCTCTCACCCCATTTTCTACATCCTACCAGACCTTGTAAGACCTCAGCTCCGGCTCGTCCGCTCTCCTCCTCCATCTGGATGGAGATCCTCCGACTTCTGCTCCCCTGAAGAAGAACAGCACTTATCGGTTGAAAAGACATCCGTTTGATTTACACGCTGAAGGTTTTATATCTTTGTACCACAAAAATATGTTGCAGACAGCTCCGGTGAATCATAATGAAGATGCTTCTACCCATTCTTTCATTTATCTTCTGATCCTTATCTGTCCCACAGAGGGTCGTTGGTGAGCATCATGAGCAGAGCTCTGACCTATCAGGAGTTATAAATCCACGTCACACAGCTCAGCCCCTCCAGGATCTTACAATACGTTTCTTGTGATTGTTGCAGCCTAAAATTGCTAATTTTTCTGGCATCTTGTTGCCTTCAGACTTGAAAAGAAATGCACATTTTCAACTTTTTGTGTCTCCATTTGTGTCTCAATTGCAATGACTTAAGGTTTTCTGGTGTCTGGAAATTAAGTCAAGTCACCATCAACTGGCACGGCTCATTACCTAGCAACCCAAGCTTGAGCTCCAGTACATTTGGTCAGCTGGTTTGACTGCTGTTTGAGCTGTACAATGGCTGCTGGATAATACAAGCATTTTGTTTTTGACAGAAACTATATGCGAAATTCTTATTGGTTGTGCAGGAGGCTCCTCTAATACTTTTCAAAAATGTCTGGTTGAATAATTGCACATCTATTTGCAGCCATTTTCACATGTGACTGTTAGCGTTGAGTTGGGGGGTGTGGCCAGCAGCAGATTATTTAGATTTAAAGTGATGAGACGCCCTAAAGCAGCTCATTGTGACAGAAACTCAAAATAAACCTGAGCTCGCTGAAATCTCATCGTCTAAGATTGACTTTGTGCAAAAAAAATGTAATAAATGTATTTTGCATTTAGCCTGTAGGTCAATCCTAACCTGTCCAAGGAAGCAAAATAATAGGTCATATAAAGGTCAAATAAAGTTTTATTTATGTCTTACAAAAAAGTTTAAATTGTTGCACATAAACTTCCCAAATAGACAAGATTTCAACCATTAATATTTAAAGTACAAATAACATTTTCAAGTAACTTCTTGAAATAGTGTCTTTAAATACTTGCTTGTAATATTGAAACACATTATAGACATTAATTACATCCAGACTGGTGTTTTAAATTAGGAGTCACTCATCCTTGTTAATTAGTTTGTTAAATGTGTTTGTTTTGCCACACAAACACTTCCTGGATCCTTTGTAAGCAGAAGAGACGAAACTCATTTGTTGCACACAAAGCTTTTCACTGAGCTAATAAATAATGACCTGCTGGCGTCTCTCATTGTAAAGCTTACATTTGGTTGACTCATTACAAATGGCGCTGACAGCATTTTTCCTGCTACCTCAACTTATGAAAAATCCTGTTTGCAGCCGTTACTGTAAATCCAATTAGCGATGACACAAATCCACCACTAGGGGAGCTGCAGCTCCAGAAGTCGACACAGTTTTTTTTTCTGTGGAACTTTAAAAAAAAAAAAAAAAGATAAAAAGAAAATGAAAATATTGTTCATAAAAATATATGAACTAGATGGACTATAATATGCCTTGATGGTACAAAAATAAAAAAATATATACATTAAACATTCATAGAGACACTGTGTTCATGTATTTGGGTCAATAATGCAGTTTTAAATTGTTCAAAGGAAGAATAAAAAAAGAATAGAATATTTTAGCTTTAAATGTAATGCATATTTCTAATACTATATTAATATTATGAAAAATAATTCAAAGAAAAAAAAGAGCTACATTGTGGATTAAAACAAAAAAAAGGAGCAAATTATCAGGTTAATAAACATCTTTATTTAAAAATTAAATTGTACATACTGCACATTGTACATACACTCAGATTGCAGTGAGTTATAAATCATAAAAATATTTACAGAATATAGGATATTTTCAAACCCAATGTTTTTAAAATATTTTGTCAGTCAATATTAGCAGAAGGATTCAGGTGAATGTGACCTGCTGTTTATGAGCGAATTAACACCGACAAGTTCAGCATCCCTGCTGAAAGTCTCTGCTGCACAGAGAAAAGCCTGATTAGCCTCATTCCTGCTCACATCAGCGCCGTCTTCTCTATTTTTCACCATCAGTCGCCTTGTTGTTCTGCAGACAGACAGATGAGAGAGAAAGAGAGAGAGGGAGAGAGAGAGAGCGAGAGAGAGAGAGAGAGAGAGAGAGGGAGAGAGGGGGGGAGAGAGAGAGGGAGAGAGGGAGAGAGGAGGGCGTTTGAGCTGCGGCTTCAGAGGAGGAGAGATGTTTATTCAGCTGCTGAATGAAGGAGAGGATGAACACACACAGAGGAACCTCTCGGTGAATCAATGAACGGAACCCGACCTGGACTCATTCTACTGCACAGAACCGGTGAGCAAGCGCAACCGCCCCCCCGAAACCCCGAGCATGTTTCTCTTTGTTCATGCTGTTAAATGAATATTGGCCACGCTTGATGGTGTGCGGATGCGTAAATGAGGAAGAAGAGCGCAGCGTCAGAGGGGACCGGCTGAGTGAGGGCAGCGCTGCCCTCAGGTGTGCATGCGGCGCCGCAGAGCCCTGCCTGCCCGGTCCTCGAAACGCCTTCATTACGGCGCCAATTAAGAAACCGGCGCGCGGTGTTTTTGGAGACAACGCAATCGTGCGTAAGGCGATTTTCCTTTTGGTCCCGCACGGCACGCGTGAACAAGGACCGAGCATTTCACGGAGGGATGACTGGGGTCATGAACTCAGGCTGCCGAGTTGTTGTTGTTTATATTTAAATATTCTTTAATGATTTTGTAAACAAGGTATCCACGTTCCCTGGAATGTGTTCACATTTTGTTACGTCAATGTGGTTCATTGAGATTTCAACACAAAGTAAAATTATGACGTGAAAGGAAATGATGAAGGTTTCTCTTGGTTCTTTTCATACATAACAGTCTTAGTAGTGTCTGCTTGTGTTCAACTGGTGGTGGATATTCATCCTATTGTGTATCATTTATCACGATACAATTGATCATTATCACGATAAATTCCGATTAATGATTGGGAATCCCTGGATTTTTTTTTCACTGGTTTTCTTCGTTGTTTGTTAATAAAAGAGCATCAATAAATAGGGAAATAGGATTAAATGCAGCGACTGTGTGCAGTTTATTGACAGATCCAATTTTTTCTGTGTCTGATAAAGAAGTGCATTACAAATTGTTTTTCAAGAGCAGTACTTGTGTTTGTGAAGCTAACGCAGTACCATGCATCCGCAGCCATAGAGTTACATAAAAAAAAGAAGCAATCATCAACATTTTTATTGTGATGTAACTTTACTTCTGTATGTCTGGAAAGTTTTGTCCATTCTTCTTTACGAAACAGCAAAATCTCAGTAATGGTGGAAAGAGTGTTTGTGAGCATCAATTTTCAAGTCTTACAATAGAGTTAGGTCTGGACTTTGACTAGACCAGTGTTTTTCACAGTGTGGGCTGCCAGGTGGTTCAGCCTGATCATTTAAAATCAGAAATTGTTATTACACTTCTTTGTAAATCTAATGTTTTTCAGTCAGCATAAAGTATGATTTCCTGCTCAAAAAAATCCCCACAGCATGATGGTGCCTCCACCATGTTTTACTCCACTGTTGGAGTGTTTAGTTGATCTTGGCTGATCAGTGCTCTCCTGATCCAGGCTGTAGTTTAGGTTAGTAGCCATAAACTGGTCGGTTTGCAGGTATGTATAGCAAAAAGCCCAGTGCTGATTGAACAGAGCTCTGAGATGTTCAAAGCTTAGAAACTTGTTTTATATCCTAACTCTGTTTTAACTGTCTCTCTGACTTGTCTGCGCTTCTCTCTGGTCTTCATGAAGTTTTTTGATTAACCTCTGAGGATAAAACTGAATGCGATTAGTGGCGGTGGATTTCATTTCGGGGCATCAGGGAAAAGGGGATGGACACAAATGAAAACCAGCCATTTTGGATGTTATTTCTTCAAAAGCCTGGAACTTTGACATTGTGTATTACTTTGTGTTGGTCTACCACCAAAACGAAAACAAAAACAAAAATCACCCGGTAAAATCTGTAAAAGTTTTTGGTGTGATAAAATGTCAAAAAGTTAAAAGAGGTAGGAAATGTTTGCAAAGTCCTGTAGGCATGAGGCAGGTACCAGAGTTGCAGCTTACAGGCACAGCTTTCTTTTGCCCTGCCTCCACCTATTGCTGCCCTGCTGGTCGTCCTTTCCATCAGTTTGCTCCACTTGATTCGTCTCTACTCCACTTTTTACGATTTGAGTCATTCTAGATTTCCATGAAGAACCACCTCCATGGTGAACTACTGCCTTCAGCTCCCTCTGTAATTTATCACAATGCCTAGAAATGTCTCCACCTTTTCATTGATCCATTGTTTCCAGGTTTCTGCTGGTGGTTTTCTTAAAATGGCGGGTTTGATTCTTGTACCAGATTCACTCAGCATCTGACCAATCGGAGAGTTTTGTTGTGTTGCATTTTCACCTCGATTCGGTTCATGCAAATAAAGGAGTCAGTAGCAGTAAATGTTCACATGACAAGATTTCAGTACCTGACCGAAGACTCAGCACACCACACATCGACATGTTTAACATGTCAGATGGGAAAACATGAGTTCAGAGTAAACAAACAGGGCCGACAACGAAGAAGTACCAGCGAAAGTTTGAAGAATTTAACAGAGAAAAGGCGATATAAAGAGATTGCCAACGTTCACCAGACTTTCTGGTTTTCTTTTCTGATTATCATGACAATCGGAGAATCTTTAGGATTGTTGGAAAATCAAACATAAAAAGAAATGGCATAATTATCTTACAGGCTTAATTGAAATTCCTGCAAGCAGAGAAATTCAAGTCAAGCAGAGCAGAGAGAAAGCGGCTCTCTTGCTTTTTAAATATTTCCGGTCATGACAAACACAAAGCTATTCAGCGTTTTCACTCAGGTTTATTTGATGGCAGTGCGCTGCCGGCCCACGCCTCGTTGGATGCGTTCATGTTTATGGTGAATTTGATGGCAAAAGCTGAGATGTTGGACACATTGTGAGAACACATGGCCACATTATGGTGATGAATCACGAGGGATTGTTCAGCCAAGATGAGATGATAATAGAAATTTGGATGATGTCAGTTTATGCTTGATGATGATTACAGGAACTTTCTCCAGCTATTATCAATTATTAACCTCCAAAAAATATGTCACTAATTTAATAATTCAGGGACCCAATCTGTCTTGGCGAATGTGGGCTACGGATGAATTTGCATATTTAAAATAATAGCAGCCTCCATCAACTGCGATAAGCCTTTGTTTTCCACAGGTTTGGTTCTGCCGAACCTGCTGTTCTTGTGAGCGGGATTTTACTGACCACAGCTGTGAATGTGGGCAACACCTGCAGGGTTTTAGAGAAGGCTGAACGGAGGGAGTTCAAATTAATTTTATTGGCATTAGTCCACTGGGTGCAGAATCGCTGAGTAAAAACCTCATGGATCTTTCCATACATCCATATGGAGCTGTGGTTCGCTGTGGAGATGTGATTGTGTTGCTGGAAACATCATCATTAAAGGGGACCTGTTATAAAAAAATTCTAATTTTGCATGTTTTTACTTTTTCATTTGGATTTTTACTGCTTCTAAAATTCCTACCCAGTCATATTTTGGAAATAAGTTCATGTTTTTTGGTGTTTCAAGATCCTCCCGATTGTTGTGTTACAATAGTCGGGCCCTACGCCGTTACCTAGCAACCCCAGTGGAGTTCCAGCACGTTTGTTCAGCTGGTTTTACTGCTGTATGTGGTGTACAATGGCTGCTAGAAAAGACAAATGTCTTGTTGTTGATTTACTACCCAGAAACTACTAGCTGCATTTTTGTTGGCTGTGCAGTAGGCTCCAATTCTGCTTTTCAAAGGTGTACAGTCATATAATTGCCTATCTGTTTGCAGATATTTTCATGTGCGAGTGTAAACGTTGAGTTGGGGGCATGGCCAGCAGCAGATTATTTGGTTTTAACGTGCCAAGAGGCTCTAAAACAGCTCACTCTGAAAAAAAAACTCTAAATCTCTCATTATCTAAGAAGAATTTTGTGCAAAAAATGTTATGGCCATGTTTTATATCACCGATAGACCTATCCTAACCTGTTCAGGGAAGCACAATAGGTCACCTTTCATATTTATCCTAACTGTCATGGTTGCCCCTCTGCCTCTTCCTGTGTATTTTTTGTGTACAATCGACACCCAGAGTCTCTGTCTTCCTCTGTTATTGTGCCAAAAATAAACACAACACTGTCTTCTGCCTTCTCTGCTTGTTTGCACTCTCTTTGCCTTGCGACTGTATCCTCGTCTAATCCATTAAGTCCTCCAACGACACGCCGGATTCCCTGCTGCAGAAGGTGGTAACCCACAACCCGGCCCGCTATTCTGGTCCTGGATAATCTGGTTATGTGTTTCGCTGGCTCCAGCCGTCGCTTGTAACTAGTTACTGAGGGCTGCGTCTGCTGGAAGCGACAGGAAATACCTGGCTGTAATCCTCCTGTGTGTGTGTGTGTGTGTGCGTGCGTGTGCGTGTGTGTGTGTGTGTGGTAAATGCTTGCAGTGTTGGAGGAATGGTTAGCTGTGGAGATGCGATTGTGTTGTAAACTGTTATGCAAAAGAGGCTTGTGTGTAAAATGAAGACAAGGAATTGGGAGAAATCGAAAAAGCATGGAGGGAAGAAGCCATGAGATAATAAGAAATGCAAATATGTAAGAGCAAACAGAAGAAGACGTCGATAGGGAACCGGTTTGTGAGGTCGGGTCGGTCCGACTTCCTTTCCCACGTGAAATATTTCAAACTCTGAGGAAAGTTTACATTCTTTATTGGGAAATCTACCGCAAACTATCAAAACATTAGGATTAGTGGGCATTCATGATGAGTGCAGGTATTTCTTTTGCTGCATTTCTACCATGATGGGCTTTGACTAGACCATGGGTGTAAAGCTCCAGCACTCAAAGACTGGAGGCCTGCAAGGTTTTAGATCCTCACAGCTATGTTGGATCTGCTTCCTTCCATCCATCCATTTAACGCCTGTCCGTCCATCCATCCAGTTTTTGAACATTGGCTGAACTCGGGAAATTTGAGTTTGGAATATGGACATTCTTCTCATAAGTGTTAATTAGCAGTGCTTAAATAATGTAATGGCTGGGAATCAGCCAATTGTGATTTCTGCAGAGCAGGAACTAAACAAACTGCTGAATATCACACTGAGTGCTTCAGATTGGTTCATCATGAGCTGCTTCATCCTTCCAAGTCCTAGAAATCGCTCTGTTTGGCAACAAATCGGATGAATGTAGCACTGAGGTGATGCTTGAGAAGCGACAAGAAAAGGAGAGGAATGAAATGTTTCATGCGGCTGAGTCGACCTGCTCGGCCCTGTGAGAGACATAAAGGTGCTTAAAGGTTAGCACTCCTCAAATTTATAGATGGCTTCAGTGCAGAGAGAGTAATAATTGATTTTTTTTTCCCAGGGAATGTGGCTTTATTTAAGAGTGGAAGGAAGAACAATATATTGACCAAAGTCTGTAAGCGTCTTCAACACTTTCCACTGCTTTATCAGGCTTTTCTGAGCATATTTTATTAGTTATTTCTAATTTCACATCAGACTATATAAGATGCCTGAACTGATAAAGGATTTAAGACTCAAAAGCATAAACTGTTGTTAGCATAACAAAAGCTAATTATTGGCCAGTAATATGGCATTAAAAACAATTTCATGCTACATGGATGCATGTAGATCAAGTTGTGTGTATGCTAAAGCTACAGTTCGTCAGCCTGCAGCCGTGATAACACACTTTAGTCATTTGGAAATGTCTCTTGAAGTTATCCTCACTTAATGGCAGACACTGAGGGGATTTTATACATTTTAAATGAAGACACTTTTCAGACACGCACTGCATTTAAAGGTTGGGTGGCCTATAAGAAAGCTTTAAGTGAGAGATGAAAGTTTAATGGTCACTGTGGGGTTATGCATGGGAAAACAAAGTGAAGGTTATCTTCCATGTAGCAAAGAAACGGATCAGTGCATTAACAAGAAGGAAACTCAAAACGGTACATTTTGTTATTAAATAGTTTCTAGTTGTTCTGTGATTCACACTCAACAGTCTTATTGCAAGTCCTGATGTTAGCTAAAGTCCAAATCCTTTAAAACGAGCACCTGATGGTCCAGTAGATTCGGTTCGATTGGGAACCAAAGTTGCAACACTTGTGCCATTTTCAGTTGGTGCAATTCGCTTTCACACTGTGTCAAATAAACCAAACTAATTGATTAACCGGTTCCCCTCCCTACCTGTGGTGGCGCTGTACCAAGAACCACTGAAGGAAACGACACAAAATCCTATGAATGCAACTTCCTTCTTCATGAAACGCAAACAAAAATGGAGTGGCGTCAGATTTTTGCAATTGTAAAATTTGTCTTTGGTAAAAAAACCACGAGCTATTTTTCCTGCTAGTGTTAGACTCAGGTTTGTTTTGTTTACCCAGAATGCCTTGCACTGTTGTCAGCTTCCTGATTTTGAAGTGGTCTCTGGTCCGCTTGACATTCACATGCATTGAACCACACCAGAGTTCACTTGAACCGAACCAAGACCGCGGTTTTTAGGCGGACCACCGCATCACAGTTCAATTCCCGCCTCCCCAAATGAACTGGACTTTCCAGACAAACTAGTGTTTAATTGAAGTGGACTAAACAGCGCTGGTGTGAATGCAGACTTAGAACCCTGGTCCATCTAGATACCTCAGTTTTGTTTTGGTTAAGTGAAATCTAGCAATGTTTGAATGCATATATGAATGCGAAGCAGACCAGAGGCTGCACCAGAAGCAGGAAGCAGACTGCAGCACAGGGCATGCTGGGAAAAAAACAAACGTATGAGTCTAGCTCTACTGGTAGAAATGGCTTGTGGTTTTTTTTACTAAAGACAAAGAGAAATCTTACAACCACCAAAATCTGACACCACTCCAGTTTTGTTTACATTTCCTGAAGAAGACAGTTGCACTCAGTGTCTTTTTTGGAAGTTTTCATGTCATTTCCTTCAGTGGTTCTTGGTGCAGCGCCACCACTGGAGAGGAGGGGAACAGGTTTAGTTTGGTTTGTTTGACACAGTGCAGAGTTAAAACGAAACACAGCAGCTGCAAATGGAACAAATGTTGCAACCAAGTCTACTGGAAAGTCGGATGTGAACACACCCTGAGAAACAACTAGGGGCAGGAGGTACCTTAAATCATTGTCCAACTATGGGGAAAAAAATGTACAAAGTTGTTTGTTTCATTGAATTTACAGGAAAAGTTGCTGTTTTAGCCAAAGCACTTGATTAATTGATAATCATCAAGTGTGATCACCCATAAGAAAGCATAAGTTTGCCAGTTTAGAGCCAACAGGTGTGTAAATACAACGCATAGCGATGCACCAATGAGGCTGAGCCAATAAGCCTGAATTTGGTGATAGGTACAAATAGTAGTTTGAAAATTCAGCAGAAAATCTAGAAAATTGCAAGGTTATATCCCCATCAAACTCTTCACTAAACACAAAAAATGGTTGGACTTTTTGGTTGAGGAGATTTATTTTCAGCATTCGAGTCCCCAGTGAGGCAGAAACCAAAATGTCCATGATTTGACTCCATGACCAGGCTAACGAATGCATCCTGAAAGTTTAGCATCAAGATTTAAAGGTCTTTAATTGAAATACCCACACTCAGCTTGCACACAGTGACAGAAAATCTAAAACAAAATAAATATTCAGATCATTACAAACGTTACCAGAACAACTGAAGGCAGATGAATGAATTTCCACACATCACTGCCATCCCACCAGATGATGTTTAAAGATGAGCGGGGTCATTGATATGCAGAAAGGCTCTCCTTTCTGCAGCTAAGAATAGAAAACGACGTCGTGGAGTGGAGCAGAACGCATGACAGACAGCAGCGTGATGTAAATGCATCGATTCAGAGCGTGCTGCGCTGGAGATGTCATATTTGCTGTTGGAAATGGTTGTTTCTGCCTTAAATTACATCTTTCTGAAGCTTTGATTCATTGCAGCAACATAAAGATGCAAAAAGGAAGAAAAAAAAATCAAAACACCACCCTGTTGCTGTTTTCTTTCTCAACCTCTCTCGGGACAGATTCGGTGCAATCTGCTCTTTTGAAACCGTTAATGGGAAGCAAGTTGCAGGAAAGAAAAAAGTGAACCACAACTTACGCAGCCGACTGTGAAAATGAAGAATTCAGTGACCTTTAGAGACCCTGGAGCAGCCAAAGTGAGTCCGACACCAGGGGGCAGATTGGTGACGCCGTCAATGCGTGAGCCGCATTTTGCAGAAAATTTAAAATCTAATTAGTTCTCATCTCTCAGTCTCATCTCTCTGACTGAAATGAAGGCCTTGATGCAGTTTGCTACGGAATGCCTCCCAGAGAATCCAAAATAAAGTAGACCGAATGCCTCTTCTATTTTAGGCTCCTCAGTGTTTTTTTTTACATTTTATTATTTCAGCGTTGAGAGCTCTGGAGAGAGAATGGTGGCTGTAGATTCTGTTGTATTAACGGTTATGGCTTCTCCTGGGAACGGGTCGGGGCTTTAGGGATTGGACACGCTCCAACGGGCTTCATTTAAAGGAAGAACAGCCCAAATCAAACGGTTGTTAAGCAGATGAGACGCTTTTAATTTCAGCAGCAGGTTTATGGTTTGACTCTCGGCCTCTCCTCCCATTCGAGGCCTGTTATTTCTCTCTTCCTCTGCCTCCACCCTGTCAGTCTTTAATTTAAACCTCCGGTCTGCTTGTTCGACTCACTCCATCCGCCCCGTCGTCGTGTTCCCTCCTCTCTTTTCTAAACGTCTGGCTGCAGTTGTTGCTCAGCATGAACTTTGGTTGAGCAGAAAAGCAGCGAGTGTCTGGGGTTGGATGGTTTCATCAGAATCTCTTCTGGACAGCAGAGACGGTCAAGTCAAGCTGCCAGAGTTTACTAGAAGTTTTTATTACTGAGGAGTTTTAATGTCCAAATATGAAACTTTATGATGAATTAAAGGCAGATGTTCCTAGAAACTGAAAACATGGATGGATGGATGGATGGATGGATGGATGGATGGATGGATGGATGGATGGATGGATGGATGGATGGATGGATGGATG